>VZQC01015660.1:0-44783 GCA_009823505.1 Rhizomys pruinosus
TCCGCCCGGCTATTTGCCAGCCCCACCATCAGGAGCGCACATTGACAGGCACCTTAAACACAACCATCCACTGCCTTGTCTATGGATTCTCACAGCCACCCACTGGTTCATTCACACAGTCATTCTCCTTAATTATTAATTCAGCAAATACTTACTGAAAACTGTCTCTACACAAGGCACTATACACAGTACTGAAGACAGCCAAAGGAACAGACAGGATGCCTAACCCCATAAAACTTATAGAGTCTAACGTGAAAGTCAGGTAATGGGTCCGTGGAGATGTGAGAGGAAAGAAGTATGAAGGCAAGAAATCAGGCAGTAAGATCAGGAGTTAGTGTGTGGAGAAGCAGCAGG
The DNA here is from genome assembly GCA_009823505.1 of Rhizomys pruinosus. Taxonomy (NCBI): domain Eukaryota; kingdom Metazoa; phylum Chordata; class Mammalia; order Rodentia; family Spalacidae; genus Rhizomys; species Rhizomys pruinosus. The sequence continues at coordinate 355 of VZQC01015660.1, forward strand.
AAGAGGCAGTAGGAAGCCAGGGCACAAGTAGGAAGCCCCCGACAAGAACAGGCACCCTACTCTGGCCCTGGAACTCTTCTCCCACCGCCTCACACCTGCCTATCAGAATCTGCATCCTTCCAGGTCCAGATCAACAGCGCAGGAAGAACGGGTGGCACTGAGTTCAAAGGCATCAAAGAGTGCCTGCCGAACTCAAAATACACTTACACCATTACTTTACAATCAGTCTTCTAAGAAACATCTCTCAATGATGCAATTCATTGGTTTACCTAATTGCTTCAATGGTATGTGAATGTGTGTGCTCACAAGCCTGGGCGAACATCTGTGTTGGGGGTAAAGCCCAGGACCTGATGCACAGAATGCCCAAGCTCCAACGTGAGCAGCCCCTGAAGAATTTTTAATCAAACTGGTATTCTGGAAAAATAAGAGAATGGATTAAGAATAGGCTGTGGAGGCTAGAGAAGTTCTTAGTCTAAAATCAGTATGGCTTAATTTTTTTATAATGCTTTTATTGATGTTTTGTGTGTTTCAGACATCATTTCTCAGTTCAGTTTAGACATATTCCCCTTTCCCTTCCCCCACCCCACTCCAGATCATGCACTCCACCATAACTGTCCTCCATCTTTCTCTCAGTCTTGTTTTTTTTTTTATATTTAGAAATCTGGCTTAATTTTGAGGAACAATTATTTTCTCCCTGGTGATGGCAGGATTCAAACACAGGCCCAAAGGTCCACCGCAAGTGCTCCTGTTTCCCCAGCCTGAGGCTACCGATTCCTGTGCATTTCTAAGTATTTATTTATTTATTTTAGCATGAAAAGTAGATTTCCTCACCGCCTTTGTGCCTAGTTTTTGGTCTCCTCTTCCCTGCAGCCCCCTCTGTGTCACATGGTGCACTGCCCTCCCCCCACTCTCCTTTGAAGCCTGCTGTTCCTCTTTCTAGTTCCCTCAGGCCCATGTATACACACACACACAAAGTTAGAAGCTGAGATCTGTGAGTGGCAGTAAACATGGGGTGCTCTCTTTCTAAGTCTGGGTATCACTTAAAATGTCCCAGTTCCACCCATTTTCCTACAAATTCCAAGATTCCATTTTCCTTTGTGGCTAATAAAATTCCACTGTGAGTGTGCACCACACTCACTAAATAAAATCCCACTGCGTGTGCACCACACTCACTAAATAAAATCCCACTGTGAGTGTGCGCCATATTCACTAAATAAAATCCCACTGAGTGTGCGCCATACTCACTAAATAAAATCCCACTGTGAGTGTGCGCCACACTCACTAAATAAAAGCCCACTGTGAGTGTGCGCCACACTCACTAAATAAAAGCCCACTGTGAGTGTGCGCCACACTCACTAAATAAAAGCCCACTGTGAGTGTGCACTACTCCTTTGCTGATGCGTGTGCTGCTTCCATCCCTGGCTGTTGGGAATGAAGCAGAACTGACGTGGATGAGCATGTACCTCTACCTTAAGACACAGCATCCTCCAGGCATATGCCCTGCAGTGACCTCACTGGGCACATGGCAGTTCTAGTCTCACTTTTCAGGAACCTCCAACTGATTTCCAGAGTCTGCACCCGTTCACACTCACGCAGACAGCAAGCTCTCCTCTTTACCCCTTCCCAGCATTTGCTGCCAACAGTCCTGACAAGAGTGAGATGGAATCTCAGGGTATTCTCAATTTGCATTTTCCTGATGCCTAGAATACAAAACACTTCAAAAAAATATTTCTTGCCCATTTTTAAATTTATAACAAATCAGAATGATTTTGCTACTAAGAAACTTCTAAATTTAAATACTAGTGAAAATGATACATTATTTTCAAATTTTTTACAGGCAATGATGAAAATTTTAACCAGTGGGTACAGAGGTGAAAATTAAGAACATTTTCAAGAGCTATTTATAACAGATTAACACTGTGTCTGAATGCAGTAGTCATGAATATTCAGAAGCCTAACAGCGTGTCTGAATACAGAGGGTGTCCCCCCCCACCAGATACTACTTCTGACACTTTAAATTTAAAAGCAATAGACTGTCATTGTGACACACATGAAATACAGAACACGAGATGGCAAACAGATCTGCAGTTCTTCCTAGACAACAGGTGGTAAACTATTACCTCTGAAATCCTGCTCTCAATTAAGCACAGCTTTATTTTTTGAGAATTTCATACATGAGTACTGCATTTACATCATTTCTTCTCCCCCTCCCCCACTACTCCCATGCTCCCCCCCAATCTCCTCTTCTTCTTTGGTTGCTGTTACATGTGCGCATGCGCCACACACAAACACGCATGCAGGCATGCACACACGTACACAGACTTACTCATATGTATGTGTATTTAGGGCTGATACTTGGGATTGGATAGACTATCAGGGAACTTGTCCCTAGGCAAAGCTGATTCATTCATTCTCATTCATATTCTCTCTCTCTCTCTCTCTCTCTCTCTCTCTCCAGCCATTGATGGCCTGGAGCTCTTCATCCAGGGGGTGAGGTGTTGGGAAAGTACCCTATCCATGTTGGCATGGCAACTGATGTTGTCATTAGCAGGTCTTTAAAATGAGTAGACAACTTGACATTGCACTTTGCTTCCATTTACTGTCCCAATCTCCTTTTACAACTAGGCCTCAGGCTCTCAGAGAAGATATGATCCAATTCATATTCTTTATAAAAGAAGACAAAGAAGGAAAGAAAAGAAAAAACCTGGATTCAGAATCAATTTAGGTCACTGAATTTTTTAGACAAGAAAAGACCGAACAAAAAATGAGAAATAGTTTCTGAAAATGACTAAAGAAAAAAAGTTAAATGCAAAAAGAAAAAGAGAAAAAGGAAACAGAAGTGCTATGACTGTGGCAGTACCCGCCGGAAAGGCCGCCCAGGGAACAGCCGGAGATGTCGCCTGGTTTCCACTGTCCCCACCATCGAAAGTCTCTGCCGCCTGAAAAACAAGGTAAAATGGTCTGAGAAGCCGTGAAAATGGAGCGTAGCACATGTTGTCCCTGCACCCAGCCGCAGGCACCCACTCTGCAGCCACACACATCCTCTCTCTCAACACCCAGGGTTCACTAGCTCCCTGCTCCACCCCGCCCCACCCCTCCACCCCAACCACCTCAGGTCAAGGTTTTAACCCTTTCATGATGATCATACTTAGTAAATGTACCTCCAACTGAAGTGTTTTATTTAAAAAGAGAACAAATCTTTTTTTACTGATTAGCACAGGACTTAGAAACTTTTCTAAACTAGCAGGTTTTCTCTCTTCTTAAATAGCCTACTTGGCACTCACTGGTACTAACCATTAGAAAATTCCTAAAGTTGACATCTTCAGTCTTGTTGGGGTCCACACTTCAGACAAAGTCTGTGTGAGAGGGCAGAGCTTTGACTCTTAGGTGACAGGATGCACACAACTCAGTGCCGAAAAAAACTTGGATGTGTATTCTTCGCTGAGCTATCAAGCGAGAAGATGCCTGGGGCGTCTAGACAGCAGCAAGCTCTCCACCGTGGTTAAGAGGGATGGGGGCCCTAAATGTTTCTACAGCTGAAACTCACACAAGGGACACCAAGTGACCACAGCAGGCCATAAAGCCACCAATGCTGTGCCTAGGCAGCATGGCACTGACCTCTAACTAGCAAGTGTAGACATGGCCAACCACATGCAACATGCCAGTTACAGCCTACGTACATTAAATATGCTAGAAGGCAGACTTGGAATAATCAACAACTTCCAAATACTAAGTTAGGCACCAACGGGAAGCAGGGCTTTTCCTCAGAATCAAAGGAATTTTCACAACGCTTTAAGTGCTGCACTTCAGTAACATATGTAAGTTGGAAGCACCTAGCAGAATAGAGGAGCAGAGCAAAGACATGCTGTAATGAAACATGGAGAGCATGTACGTTGGCTCTGGCTGCCTGCACATGGATGACATGTATGTCTACAGTACCTCCCTCCACATGGACCACATATATATACATACTGCCTCCATACACATGGACCACATGTGTCCACACTGCTTCCCTGTACATGAACATGTAAACACTAGCTGACTGCACATGGACAACTTGTATGTTCACACTGTTTCCCTGCACAAGGACAACAATATGTCCATACTGCCTCCTTGCACATAGACCACATGAGTGTCCACACTGCCTACCTACACATGGACAACATATATGTCTATACTGCTTCCCTGCATACTGGCAACTATTAAAAGATAAAGCTGAACAATGATCTGACCCCCACAAGACCACATTACTCCTCCTTGGAGAGTGTCCCACTTCTCCGTGAGCCTTAATTACACTCCCTAATTTTACAATTCCTTTTTACCAAATCCACAGTAGGTGAACATCTTACTGAAGAAGGAAAAACAAAGGAAAACCTCCCCGATCTCACTCGTCAGTGGTTCCAGAACTTGAGCCCTGGCATCCTGACTCTTAATCCAGAGATTTTCCTGCAAGACTATACTGGCTCCATAAAAATAACTGGGTTATAAAATATTTCAATAAAATGAACACACATTGAAAAGGATTAAGGCAAAGACACTGCTTTCTCAGCTAACAACAATCAAGCTAATCAGCCTCAGGAAGAGCAGGAACTACAGTACTCCACACAGGACTCCACTCCATAGGTGAGCCCCACCAAGCACTTCCTAACAGACACGTCCCTGGCCTCTGCACTAAATTACTCCAGTGTAAACCATTCCCAGGGCAAGACCAAAGCTTCAACAACAGCAAGCCCTTGCAACTTTCAGAGGGATGATGCTCCTTAACGTTCCTCGATTTCATGCTTCATTTCAGAGTTACACTCAGTCATTCAGAACTGATCACGAGGTGGTGCAATAGCTCAGCTGATAAAGTGCTTGCTTGCCTTGCGAGCACAGGGCCCGAGTTCGACCCCAAGGACCCACTTTGAAAGTCTGGACAAGGTGGTGTGCACGTGTACCTCCAGCAGTGGAGGGGATGAGACAAGGGAGCCCTGAGGCTTGTGGCCGTCTGGTCTACCTGAGGAGCTGCTTCCAAGCCANTGGCTGCACTTGCATTTTGGGTGCCTGTCTCTGCTTCTGGAGCAAATATGAAATTAGTGCCCTGTTACTTGGAGCATGCAGTTAAAATCTGGTACCATGATTCACCTAGAGCATGCTATGTAACCAGAAACAATAAAATAATAAGCTCAGAACTCAAAGTCAGGAGCCATACTTCTATGAGCAGCCTTTCCATTATACCTCAGCCAGTGGAACTTGGGGAAAGCCACTGAGGGTCCACTGAGGGTTGAAGACAGACTCGTCAGGTGTCAGCAGCCACACTAGGAACTTACCTTCAAAGGGCGGTAGGCATTTGTGTGTTTCCTGGTGCATGCCCAGAGGACACATGAAGCACATAACTAAGAACCCCCAAAAGACTAACACGCACTAACGCACAGCTTTAGAGACCTAGTCTAGGGAAAGACTTAAAGAAACTGCCCCGGTATAGTGCAAAAGAAAAGGTGTACTAATGGCCGGGGCATGAGAAGAACGCACACCAGTGAGCAGAGGAAGCCACTGGTTTCAATCTATCGATGAAATCACAACACTACACTGGAAACGCAGCCTCTGCCCTTACAGTCAAATGGAGGGTGGAAAGCCGAATTTCCCGAGCACCTACTAACACACCAGCTCAAGGACACGTAAGGACTAGCTTTCCAGCTTCTCCTCCAGTGTGCTGGATGCTTGTTATTCCTGAGTGCAACTGCAGAACAGACTCAGCAGAACTAGGACAACAGTTTCCCCTCAGAAATGTGTAGACTTGGGTTCTGAGCGCTGGTAGATGTGTAACACAGATTCTACTGGAAAAACAGGGTCAGCAGGGAGAGTAACGGGATGTTAATAAGGCCCGGTTTGCTGTCCCGGCCAGGAGGACGGAGAATGGAAAGACTGAGCCACGAAATCAAGAGGCATCCAGGTTCCCCCTGCCAAGGTCCGGAGAGGAATGCTTGAACTTTCCTGTTGGCTTTGTATGCAAATAGCTCCAGATGCAGAGAGAACCACATCTAAGTCACTTGGTTCAACATCTGCTGGTCCGATTCCCATTATCCTTCTACAGGGTCGGCTAGTGACAGACAGTTTAGTCTGCCCTCTTTATAAGCTGTTTTGAAGGAGCTAATTTGGATTAAAGTATCTATCTGGACCACTTGTTTTTCCCTTTGATGGCCACTGAATTCTACTGTGGTCTGTGCACTGTTGCAAGGAACTCGGAAACATTATTGGAAAGGACAGGATTCAAGGTTTTGCCTCCCACCTCGCCTTCTAAACAATTTACATTTGTACAGTGGAAAGCAAAAGGCAAGCAGGCCTTTGCTTCTGAAGCAGCACCACCCACACTGCACAGAACAGCAGCGTGAGACTTCCCAGGCCCGTATTCTTTGCAGGCGACTGCTATCGAAGGTTCTGAAGCTAACGCTTCTAGAAGAAGGTTCATCAACATCAGCAGTGCATGTTAGGAAATGTTCTGTCCTTCAAGGTGATGGCTTCCACAGACAGTCAGTGAAAACAACACGTCGCCAGGGCTTAGCACCTGGTGCCTGATACACAGAACCTCCCGAACCTACAGCAAACTAGTGACTCCATAGTGAACACATAAAACAGATAAATTAGATGAATTATGAATCTTTGGGTTTGCTGCAATCAGAAAATGTAATTAAAAATGCATAATCATGTCCAACCAAGAGGAACAATTCTTAACTGACAAGGTCAAATATGGATGTATCCTCCTTTCATGAGAATGCAGGGAGAAAATTAGCATGGGAAGATGCCACCAAGCAGGTGAGGGGCCAGGTAGACTGCCTGCCTGAGGGTCTCCAAAGGGAAGATGCCACCAAGCAGGTAGTGGTCAGGAGACTACCCGTCGGAGGGTCTCCATAGGGAAGACACCATCGAGTGCAGGGGTGGGGGGTGGGGGGTTGGTAGTAGACTCCCTGTCCCAGGGTCTCCATATGCACATGGCTGTTCATACTCACAAGCTCACGCATGCGAGATGCGGGGATCTTTATGCTCCTCTTGCAAATGTTAGAGAAGGTAATTATTTTACAATCATTTCATAAAACAACTTTTGAAACAGGGTCTCCCTGTAGCCCCAGCAGTCTAGAACTTGCTTTGTAGACCAGGCTGGCCTTGAACTCACGGAGATCCGCCTGCCTCTGCCTCCTAAGTGCTGGGATTAAAGATGTGCGGCACTACGCCCAGCTAAAATACCATTTCTTAATCAAAATATTTTTAATTTCTAAAAAAAAATTATACTCCTATGACTACCAACTCAGAAAAGTTTGTTCCTTAATCTACCACAGAGAATGAAATGACTTTCCTTCATAAAAATAGAGAAATAAATGATGAGAGGTTCAAGCACCAGACACTGGCACTCAATACCCTCCTAGATCTGTAACACTGAAGTGAGACGCACTCTGACATCTCCTGTCAGTAGAGCAAAAGCCGGGAGCACGGGGAGGGGCCAGCACAGCTGCTCCTCCTGCTTACATTGTGTGGGGAAGATGGGTTAGGGGACACTTGAGTGCTGCAGGACGTGGTGGAGCTCAGAGGGTGACTTACACCTGTGGGGTCTCTGTTGAGTGCTGCAGGACGTGGTGGAGCTCGGAGGGTGACTTACACCCGTGGGGTCTCTCTTGAGTGCTGCAGGACGTGGTGGAGCTCGGAGGGTGACTTACACCCGTGGGGTCTCTCTTGAGTGCTGCAGGACGTAGTGGAGCTCAGAGGGTGACTTACACCTGTGGGGTCTCTGTTGAGTGCTGCAGGACGTAGTGGAGCTCAGAGGGTGACTTACACCCGTGGGGTCTCTCTTGAGTGCTGCAGGACTTGGTGGAGCTCAGAGGGTGACTTACACCTGTGGGGTCTCTCTTGAGTGCTGCAGGATGTAGTGGAGCTCAGAGGGTGACTTATACCCGTGGAGTCTCTCATGAGTGCTGCAGGATGTAGTGGAGCTCGGAGGGTGACTTACACCCGTCGGTCTCTCTTCTCTCCTGAGTTCCAGGGACTTAATGTGGGTTGTTGGGTGACAAGCTCTTTACCTGCTGCGCCATCTCACTGGCCCCAGGGTGCTCTTACCAGTCATTACTTTCAGCTCACACATTAGAACCAGGAATCATCAGAAATGTTAACTGATCCACATAAAAATTTAGCTTCTTGGCAATTACTGAAGAATTCCAGGACTGAAACATTTGATAAGGAAAGTTTAATTTTCTGTTTTTCTACCATGAGACTCTTTAATTATTCCCATGGGATAAAAAATAATCAGGAAGAGACAATTAAATCTATTCCACCAATTATTGAGGGCTGATTCTCAACATAACACTATATTAGCGATTAAAATTCCAAAGGCTTAAAACCCATCCCTGCCCCACAAAGCTAGACTAACGCAAGCACTGAAGGTGAGGAGTCATAGGAACAAGGACAGCTGAAAGCATGAGGAGGAACCACCAGGTTCACAGCACCAGTGTTTAAGTCCCCAGAGGGGGAAAGACACGAGTGTCCATAAACAAACAACCAAAAAAGAATGAAACCGTGGAATTAAAAGGAAATTCTGACAGATGGAGCCATGAGAATCAAACCTGAGGACACTGCTCTAATTGAAACAAGCCACTCACACAACACAGACTGTATGATCATACATGAACGCAGTGTACACAGTCTTCAGATTCATAGATTAGAGCCAACAGTGGATGCCAGGAATGGGGAAGGGGGATGGGACACTGGTAGTTTCAGTTTTACAAGATACAATTCTAACTACACATTTAAAATAATTAGCATGGCAAACACTGATTTAAAACATTTATTTTGTGTATGAGTGTTGTGAGTGTGCTGGAGTAGGTCATGTGTGTGTGTGTATGTGTGTGTGTGTGTGTGTACATGTGTGTATGTGCATGAGTGTGCATACAGAGGCCATTAGAGGGCATCAGATCCCTTAGATCTGGAGCTCTGGGCAGTTTAATATTAGCTACCACATTGGTGCTGAGAACTGACTCTGCGTCCTCTGCAAGAGCAGCCAGCAGTGCTCTTAACCACTAAGACATCTCTCCAGCCCCTGTACATTTCTTAAAAACATGAATTAGCACCAGGCATAATGGCTCACACCTTTAATCCCAGCATTCAGGAGGCAAAGGTAGGTGGATCTCTGTGAGTTCAAGCCCAGCCTGGTCTACATAGTGAGTTCCAGGCTAGCTGGGGTTACTGGTAGACCCTATCTTGAAAGAAGGAAGGAAGGAAGTTTCGAAGGAAGGAAGGGAGGGAGGGAAGGAGAGAAGGAGAGAGGGAGGGAGGGAGGGAGGGAGGGAGGGAGGGAGGGAGGGAGGAAGGAAGGAAGGAAGGAAGGAAGGAAGGAAGGAAGGAAGGAAGGAAGGAAGGAAGGAATTAATTAGCATAAGCAAAGTACCAAACAGGTGTGTGGAAACAGCATCATGAGATGCCTCTGAAACATAGTTAATCAAATCCTCAATGTCCAACACCTTTTCTGAAAAGGAAACTAGGACTCAGATGGGCAGACAGGTGGTTAGGGACCGTCCGACGGTGACACGAAAGGGCCCAGGTGGAGCACGGCATCCAGAGCACTCTTCAGCTCAGGTTTCAAACCTCAGAGCCCTGAAAGGCAGTCTGGAGGGTGAAGTTAGAAAATAGGAGGAAAAATGCTGCAAGAGATGCAGTACTTCCTTCCCCGGAGAGTGCAAGAAGGTCCAGTCCGGTCCTCATTGTCGCCATCGTCCCCCTAGGGCTCAAGAGGGGCAGAACTTCCCCTGGAGAGCTCTCACTAAAACTGTCAGCAGCGAGCACGACCGTACTCCCATCCACCCATGATCACACTACACTTCCTGTGGGAATGCAGGAAAAGCAGTGCATTTCAGGTTATGTGAAGGTTTATCTCTGCTGTCAAACTGACTGGATTCAAAATCACCAAGGAGACATATTTGTGGGTGAAGAAGTTTCCAGAGAGGTTTAACTAAGGACGGAGAGGAGGGTGACCGCAGAGTGGGGCAGGGTGGATGTATTAGTCACTTTTCTGTTGCTGTGATAAAACACCATGACCAAGGGAACTTATAAAAGGAAGAGTTTATTTGAGCTTATGATTGACAGTTCCAGGGAATCAGAGTCCATTGTGGCGGGAAGCATGGTGGCCGGGGCTGGAGCAGCAAGCCGAGGGTCACATCTCACAATGAGCACAGGAAGCAGAGAGAAAGAGGTTGGAGACCGCAAGGCTTGTTTAACTCATAAGCCCGCCCCCAATGACTACTTCCTCCAGCACAGCCACACCTTCTAAGACCTCCAAGAACAGTGCCACCAACTGGAGACATTTTGTCTCCAGTCTGAATACTTAAAGCCTATGAGGGACACTATCATTCAAACCACCACAGTGGGCAATAGTATAAGGTCCAGACTGAGCCAACGAGGAAAAAGCTAATGATAGGGCTGTGCAGCATTCACCCCTCTGCTTCCTGACGGTGTGTGCCCTGCTCCTGTCACCATGCCACAAGTACCACGATGGACTGCACCGAAGATCATGTACCAGGCTAAGCCCTTTCCCTTCAAGCCGCCCCTCCTCAGGTACCTGCTTACAAGAAGAAGTAATGGAGACAGGCAAGAGGTGTACATCAATACACAACAGAGCTCCAGGCAGTTCGTCCAAAGCCCACCGTACACCCCACTGACTCCGCCCGGCTATTTGCCAGCCCCACCATCAGGAGCGCACATTGACAGGCACCTTAAACACAACCATCCACTGCCTTGTCTATGGATTCTCACAGCCACCCACTGGTTCATTCACACAGTCATTCTCCTTAATTATTAATTCAGCAAATACTTACTGAAAACTGTCTCTACACAAGGCACTATACACAGTACTGAAGACAGCCATAGGAACAGACAGGATGCCTAACCCCATAAAACTTATAGAGTCTAACGTGAAAGTCAGGTAATGGGTCCGTGGAGATGTGAGATGAAAGAAGTATGAAGGCAAGAAATCAGGCAGTAAGATCAGGAGTTAGTGTGTGGAGAAGCAGCAGGAAGAGGCAGTAGGAAGCCAGGGCACAAGTAGGAAGCCCCCGACAAGAACAGGCACCCTACTCTGGCCCTGGAACTCTTCTCCCACCGCCTCACACCTGCCTATCAGAATCTGCATCCTTCCAGGTCCAGATCAACAGCGCAGGAAGAACGGGTGGCACTGAGTTCATAGGCATCAAAGAGTGCCTGCCGAACTCAAAATACACTTACACCATTACTTTACAATCAGTCTTCTAAGAAACATCTCTCAATGATGCAATTCATTGGTTTACCTAATTGCTTCAATGGTATGTGCATGTGTGTGCTCACAAGCCTGGGCGAACATCTGTGTTGGGGGTAAAGCCCAGGACCTGATGCACAGAATGCCCAAGCTCCAACGTGAGCAGCCCCTGAAGAATTTTTAATCAAACTGGTATTCTGGAAAAATAAGAGAATGGATTAAGAATAGGCTGTGGAGGCTAGAGAAGTTCTTAGTCTAAAATCAGTATGGCTTAATTTTTTTATAATGCTTTTATTGATGTTTTGTGTGTTTCAGACATCATTTCTCAGTTCAGTTTAGACATATTCCCCTTTCCCTTCCCCCACCCCACTCCAGATCATGCACTCCACCATAACTGTCCTCCATCTTTCTCTCAGTCTTTTTTTTTTATATTTAGAAATCTGGCTTAATTTTGAGGAACAATTATTTTCTCCCTGGTGATGGCAGGATTCAAATACAGGCCCAAAGGTCCACCGCAAGTGCTCCTGTTTCCCCAGCCTGAGGCTACCGATTCCTGCGCATTTCTAAGTATTTATTTATTTATTTTAGCATGAAAAGTAGATTTCCTCACCGTCTTTGTGCCTAGTTTTTGGTCTCCTCTTCCCTGCAGCCCCCTCTGTGTCACATGGTGCACTGCCCTCCCCCCATTCTCCTTTGAAGCCTGCTGTTCCTCTTTCTAGTTCCCTCAGGCCCATGTATACACACACACACAAAGTTAGAAGCTGGGATCTGTGAGTGGCAGTAAACATGGGGTGCTCTCTTTCTAAGTCTGGGTATCACTTAAAATGTCCCAGTTCCACCCATTTTCCTACAAATTCCAAGATTCCATTTTCCTTTGTGGCTAATAAAATTTCACTGTGAGTGTGCGCCACACTCACTAAATAAAATCCCACTGCGTGTGCACCACACTCACTAAATAAAATCCCACTGTGAGTGTGCGCCACACTCACTAAATAAAATCCCACTGAGTGTGCACCACACTCACTAAATAAAAGCCCACTGTGAGTGTGCGCCACACTCACTAAATAAAAGCCCACTGTGAGTGTGCGCCACACTCACTAAATAAAAGCCCACTGTGAGTGTGCGCCACACTCACTAAATAAAAGCCCACTGTGAGTGTGCGCCACACTCACTAAATAAAAGCCCACTGTGAGTGTGCGCCACACTCACTAAATAAAAGCCCACTGTGAGTGTGCGCCACACTCACTAAATAAAAGCCCACTGTGAGTGTGCGCCACACTCACTAAATAAAAGCCCACTGTGAGTGTGCGCCACACTCACTAAATAAAAGCCCACTGTGAGTGTGCGCCACACTCACTAAATAAAAGCCCACTGTGAGTGTGCACTACTCCTTTGCTGATGCGTGTGCTGCTTCCATCCCTGGCTGTTGGGAATGAAGCAGAACTGACGTGGATGAGCATGTACCTCTACCTTAAGACACAGCATCCTCCAGGCATATGCCCTGCAGTGACCTCACTGGGCACATGGCAGTTCTAGTCTCACTTTTCAGGAACCTCCAACTGATTTCCAGAGTCTGCACCCGTTCACACTCACGCAGACAGCAAGCTCTCCTCTTTACCCCTTCCCAGCATTTGCTGCCAACAGTCCTGACAAGAGTGAGATGGAATCTCAGGGTATTCTCAATTTGCATTTTCCTGATGCCTAGAATACAAAACACTTCAAAAAAATATTTCTTGCCCATTTTTAAATTTATAACAAATCAGAATGATTTTGCTACTAAGAAACTTCTAAATTTAAATACTAGTGAAAATGATACATTATTTTCAAATTTTTTAAAGGCAATGATGAAAATTTTAACCAGTGGGTACAGAGGTGAAAATTAAGAACATTTTCAAGAGCTATTTATAACAGATTAACACTGTGTCTGAATGCAGTAGTCATGAATATTCAGAAGCCTAACAGCGTGTCTGAATACAGAGGGTGTCCCCCCCCACCAGATACTACTTCTGACACTTTAAATTTAAAAGCAATAGACTGTCATTGTGACACACATGAAATACAGAACACGAGATGGCAAACAGATCTGCAGTTCTTCCTAGACAACAGGTGGTAAACTATTACCTCTGAAATCCTGCTCTCAATTAAGCACAGCTTTATTTTTTGAGAATTTCATACATGAGTACTGCATTTACATCATTTCTTCTCCCCCTCCCCCACTACTCCCATGCTCCCCCCCAATCTCCTCTTCTTCTTTGGTTGCTGTTACATGTGCGCATGCGCACACACACAAACATGCATGCAGGCATGCACACACGCACACAGACTTACTCATATGTATGTGTATTTAGGGCTGATACTTGGGATTGGATAGACTATCAGGGAACTTGTCCCTAGGCAAAGCTGATTCATTCATTCTCATTCATATTCATTCTCTCTCTCTCTCTCTCTCTCTCTCTCTAGCCATTGATGGCCTGGAGCTCTTCATCCAGGGGGTGAGGTGTTGGGAAAGTACCCTATCCATGTTGGCATGGCAACTGATGTTGTCATTAGCAGGTCTTTAAAATGAGTAGACAACTTGACATTGTACTTTGCTTCCATTTACTGTCCCAATCTCCTTTTACAACTAGGCCTCAGGCTCTCAGAGAAGATATGATCCAATTCATATTCTTTATAAAAGAAGACAAAGAAGGAAAGAAAAGAAAAAACCTGGATTCAGAATCAATTTAAGTCACTGCATTTTTTAGACAAGAAAAGACCGAACAAAAAATGAGAAAGTTTCTGAAAATGACTAAAGAAAAAAAGTTAAATGCAAAAAGAAAAAGAGAAAAAGGAAGCAGAAGTGCTATGACTGTGGCAGTACCCGCCGGAAAGGCCGCCCAGGGAACAGCCGGAGATGTCGCCTGGTTTCCACTGTCCCCACCGTCGAAAGTCTCTGCCGCCTGAAAAACAAGGTAAAATGGTCTGAGAAGCCGTGAAAATGGAGCGTAGCACATGTTGTCCCTGCACCCAGCCGCAGGCACCCACTCTGCAGCCACACACATCCTCTCTCTCAACACCCAGGGTTCACTAGCTCCCTGCTCCACCCCGCCCCACCCCTCCACCCCAACCACCTCAGGTCAAGGTTTTAACCCTTTCATGATGATCATACTTAGTAAATGTACCTCCAACTGAAGTGTTTTATTTAAAAAGAGAACAAATCTTTTTTTACTGATTAGCACAGGACTTAGAAACTTTTCTAAACTAGCAGGTTTTCTCTCTTCTTAAATAGCCTACTTGGCACTCACTGGTACTAACCATTAGAAAATTCCTAAAGTTGACATCTTCAGTCTTGTTGGGGTCCACACTTCAGACAAAGTCTGTGTGAGAGGGCAGAGCTTTGACTCTTAGGTGACAGGATGCACACAACTCAGTGCCGAAAAAAAACTTGGATGTGTATTCTTCACTGAGCTATCAAGCGAGAAGATGCCTGGGGCGTCTAGACAGCAGCAAGCTCTCCACAGTGGTTAAGAGGGATGGGGGCCCTAAATGTTTCTACAGCTGAAACTCACAGAAGGGACACCAAGTGACCACAGCAGGCCATAAAGCCACCAATGCTGTGCCTAGGCAGCATGGCACTGACCTCTAACTAGCAAGTGTAGACATGGCCAACCACATGCAACATGCCAGTTACAGCCTACGTACATTAAATATGCTAGAAGGCAGACTTGGAATAATCAACAACTTCCAAATACTAAGTTAGGCACCAACGGGAAGCAGGGCTTTTCCTCAGAATCAAAGGAATTTTTACAACGCTTTAAGTGCTGCACTTCAGTAACATATGTAAGTTGGAAGCACCTAGCAGAATAGAGGAGCAGAGCAAAGACATGCTGTAATGAAACATGGAGAGCATGTACGTTGGCTCTGGCTGCCTGCACATGGATGACATGTATGTCTACAATACCTCCCTCCACATGGACCACATATATATACATACTGCCTCCATACACATGGACCACATGTGTCCACACTGCCTCCCTGTACATGAACATGTAAACACTAGCTGACTGCACATGGACAACTTGTATGTTCACACTGTTTCCCTGCACAAGGACAACAATATGTCCATACTGCCTCCTTGCACATAAACCACATGAGTGTCCACACTGCCTACCTACACATGGACAACATATATGTCTATACTGCTTCCCTGCATACTGGCAACTATTAAAAGATAAAGCTGAACAATGATCTGACCCCCACAAGACCACATTACTCCTCCTTGGAGAGTGTCCCACTTCTCCGTGAGCCTTAATTACACTCCCTAATTTTACAATTCCTTTTTACCAAATCCACAGTAGGTGAACATCTTACTAAAGAAGGAAAAACAAAGGAAAACCTCCCCGATCTCACTCGTCAGTGGTTCCAGAACTTGAGCCCTGGCATCCTGACTCTTAATCCAGAGATTTTCCTGCAAGACTATACTGGCTCCATAAAAATAACTGGGTTATAAAATATTTCAATAAAATGAACACACATTGAAAAGGATTAAGGCAAAGACACTGCTTTCTCAGCTAACAACAATCAAGCTAATCAGCCTCAGGAAGAGCAGGAACTACAGTACTCCACACAGGACTCCACTCCATAGGTGAGCCCCACCAAGCACTTCCTAACAGACACGTCCCTGGCCTCTGCACTAAATTACTCCAGTGTAAACCATTCCCAGGGCAAGACCAAAGCTTCAACAACAGCAAGCCCTTGCAACTTTCAGAGGGATGATGCTCCTTAACGTTCCTCGATTTCATGCTTCATTTCAGAGTTACACTCAGTCATTCAGAACAGATCACGAGGTGGTGCAATAGCTCAGCTGATAAAGTGCTTGCTTGCCTTGCGAGCATAGGGCCCGAGTTCGACCCCAAGGACCCACTTTGAAAGTCTGGACAAGGTGGTGTGCACGTGTACCTCCAGCAGTGGAGGGGATGAGACAAGGGAGCCCTGAGGCTTGTGGCCGTCTGGTCTACCTGAGGAGCTGCTTCCAAGCCACTGAGAGACCCTGTCCCCAAAGACCAAGGTGAACAGCTCTCCACAGAGAGACATAAAAGCATGCACGCAGGTGAACAGGCACTCACATGAACCACAGGCATACACTGTACACACACACACACACACACACACACACACACACACACTATACAGAACAAATCATGAAAACAATGAACAGGAACACATTTGCATAATGGTTTACTACAACCCTAAGGTTAAAACAATACATACCTCGAAACCTCCAAACTCATCATCGTCCATTCTTTAAAACAGTACCTGAAACACACAAGGAAACCCTGAGAAGGCCTCACAGCACCAGATGGAACGGCCCTCGACCCATCGCACACAGGCTGACTTATGAATTAAAGCATTTCATTGGACTCAGGAATTTTGGTGATTTTTTTTTTAATCACAAACCCCCTCCCCCCAAAAAATCCCCAACTGGCTTTAGTTTCTGGCAAAATTAGCCATTTCTCTAAATGTTTCAGCAACCATGTACTCTGCCATTTTCTGTGGAAGACTCCAGGAGTGGAAAAATATTCTTTTACATTTTAATTTGCTTTTCCCAAAGTGGCGCTAGGGCTCAATTCAATAATGCTTCCTGCTTTTCGCATCTAGCCCTCAGTTGTCTGGAACATCAGCACAGACTCCAGCAAGAACAGGGCTGTGGTGAGGCCGTGGAAATCTGTCCCCACCACAGAGGCTCTTCCCTGGGTTTCATGGCGGCTGATTTAGATTTTCAAAATTGATCAGCATTTTTGAGCTGTGGCCACGACTTTTGGAGCATTTTGATATGTGTATTTTTAGCTGAAACTGCTTTGCACTTTTGGAAAAATGTGGAGCAAGTTACTAGGCTGATCAAGATAAATCAAGTCATGTATTCTCAGGAGAAGAGGGAGGAAAAGAGGAGGGACTGTCTAGAACCCCTCTCATCTTTGCCCTTGAGGGGGTAGAGACAAGCTAAAGGCATGTGCTGCATTTCAGCCTAAACATGCATTGTAAAAAACAGAGGATCAAAGCCTTAGCACCTAGGCTTCAACAGTAAAGAAAATGCTTTAGCTCACAATCATGAAAGGACCTGGGAGGTGGCTGCCTTGCAGCAGACTTCTGGGACAGGTTCTAGGCCTGCAACAGGGAGAAGCAGACGCGAGCCCCATTCTGTACAATAGTAAATAGTTCCACTTTATGTTTTATAGCTTCCTTGACTTGGTACTGTAAGGCGCACAGGGGTGCAGGAAAGTAGCTGTCTCTCACAGGAAACGGAGCTCCCTCCCAGGCATTTATTTCCAGGAGTGTGAACTCAGGTTCCCCAGAGCCAAATTGGGATTCTAAGTGAAAGAACAACAAATGCACACCAAGAAAACTCTACAAATAGTCAAAAAAAGTAACAACAGAAAACAAGATTCCCAAAGATTGCCTTCACCAGGGTGAGCAAATTGATTTCACACAAGTTCAGTAAAGACAGCATAAAGAAAGTATGCATATGGGCAGAAAGAGGTCTGAGTTACCAGGATGGGGTAACACAGGACAGGGCAGCAGCGCGTCACTGTTTTAGCTCACAACCTCACAGTCCTGTGACACTTTTCAAAAGACTTGCTTCCAGCCAGGCCTGGTGGTGCATGCCTTTAATCCTAGCACTTGGGAGGCAGAGACAGGCGATCTTTGTGAGTTCGAAGCCAGCCTGGTCTACAGAGTGAGTTCCAGGACAGCTGGGGCTACAGGGAGACGCCTGTCTCGAAAAGACAAAAAAAAAAAAAAAAAAAAAGACTTGCTTCTCCCAAAATCAAAGCTGACCAAGCTATCTCCAAGCAGCACTTATAAAGCATAAACCAGACTTCCAGGAGCTTTCGATGGTGGCTGTTCTGAAATGGAATTCACATTAATTTTGTGACTCAAGTGAACAGAATCCTGTGCAATTATAATTTCCACAAAGCCATGAAGGAACAGTACGGATCCTCAAACAATGCAATCAAACTGTGAACATGTCCATACTGTCCACACAGGTCCCATGAGTCTCCAGGGCCCATTAAAAACTATTTTTAGCATCCATGAATACTGTTCTTGAGAGTACAGTCTCAAAAGAATGGAATTTTCAGAGTCAGGTCCCTCTGTGCTTTCACAAGTTAAATCCCATCACACACAGGGAAGATGCCTGAGGACGGAAAACAAACAAAAGCCACCATCTAACGTGAATCAGACTCCTAGGTTCCAATGGAACTGTATAAAAGAACAGAGTGATGAAGGCCGATGCTCAAGATTCCAGCAACTCCCACACACCAAACATGGGAGAGCTGTTGTCGTTGGTATTGTCAAAGAAATATTCATATATATTATTTAAAACTAAACGTGTCCTGAATACTCTTAAGACAGACCTAGAGAAATACTTTAAAGCAAGTCTTTCTCCACATAATTTTGATTTCAAATTCTATGATAGTTTGTTTACTTCTGAATATATAAGACTGAGGAAAGCACTGAATGATAAAAATTGATTTTACAGGGGCTGGGAAGATGCTCACTGGATAAAGTGCTTGCTGCTGCACAAGTGCAGGGGCACAGTGAGATACCAAGACTCCACACAAAGGCCAGGCAGCCACAGCAGTGCCTGAAATCCCAGAACTTGGTAGGCAAAGCCCCCCAGGATGTCCCCAGGATGTCCCCAGGGCCAGCTGAGCACTAGAGCAGCAGGAAGTGATGAGCACTGGCTTCAAACAGAGACCCTAGCTCAAAACTACAACAGAGGTTGACCGAGGAGGAAAAGTGCTGTCAGTGCTGGGCTTCCACATGCACAGACATGCACAGACATGCAGTCATGCACACACACACACACACACACACACACACACGCATGCACACCTGAACACACCACACACAGACATGCAGTCATGTATACACATACATATACACACACCTGAACACCCCACACATAGACATGCAGTCATGTATATCAACACACACACACACACGCATGCACACGTGAACACACCACGCACAGACATGCAGTCATGTATCCACACACATACACCTGAACACCCCACACACAGACATGCAGTCATGCACACACACGCACCTGAACACACCATGCAGACATGCAGTCATGCACACAATACTCACCTGAACACCCCATGCACAGATATGCAGTCATGTATCCACATGCACCTGAACACACCATGCAGACATGCAGTCATGCACACACAGGCACCTGAACACACCACAGCACACAAACAGAAACATGCAGACATGCATACGTGCACATACAGGCACCTGAACACACCACAGCACACAAACAGAAACATGCAAAAAGAAAGTCAATTTTACAAAATAAAAAATATATATTATAAAAATAAGGAAATATTACATGTGTGGATTTATTTATGGATTCAGCTACTAGAATATATTGAAACATTTTATGTGAAGTGTATTTTGATAACATTTTTTAGAGTATTTCTGGAATTTTATATTACAGTCCACTTAACTATAACTAGAACGTACTAATACCAGATGATACCTGCCATCAAAGTCACAGGATGATTAACTGTCCCAAAGAGTGGAAGATCAGCCAATTTAATGCTATAGTCTGTTAATTAGGGGAACTAGACTGAGCTTTCATAAAATGAACTCCACATCAAAGCACATCTCATTGCGCTTATTTCACATTCCGCACTCTATCGTCTAATCATCAGGTATTCAGTATATTGCTGAGACTTTAAAAGTCCAGTATGAGGAATCAAACCAGAAGGCAAACTATGTGCACAGCAGACAATAGAATAACCACATAGAGCAGGTCAGCAGGGACAGCAGTCAAGAGCCTCGGAACTCAGTCTGCTATGCTCCACACAAATGTGTGAAAGACACACACAAATGCCAGAAAGTCCAGTGTGGGACCCCCTTCAGAGGGGCCTCTAGCTGGGGGGACACCCTTCAGAGGGGCCTCTAGCTGGGGGGACACCCTTCAGAGGGGCCTCTAGCTGGGGGGACACCCTTCAGAGGGGTCTCTAGCTGTGGGGACACCCTTCAGAGGGGCCTCTAGCTGGGGGGACACCCTTCAGAGGGGTCTCTAGCTGGGGGGACACCCTTCAGAGGGGTCTCTAGCTGGGGGGACACCTTTCAGAGGGGCCTCTAGCTGGGGGGACACCTTTCAGAGGGGTCTCTAGCTGGGGGGACACCCTTCAGAGGGGTCTCTAGCTGTGGGGACACCTTTCAGAGGGGCCTCTAGCTGGGGGGACACCTTTCAGAGGGGCCTCTAGCTGGGGGGACACCTTTCAGAGGGGTCTCTAGCTGGGGGGACACCCTTCAGAGGGGTCTCTAGCTGGGGGGACACCCTTCAGAGGGGTCTCTAGCTGGGGGGACACCTTTCAGAGGGGCCTCTAGCTGGGGGGACACCTTTCAGAGGGGTCTCTAGCTGTGGGGACACCTTTCAGAGGGGTCTCTAGCTGTGGGGACACCTTTCAGAGGGGTCTCTAGCTGTGGGGACACCTTTCAGAGGGGCCTCTAGCTGGGGGGACACCCTTCAGAGGGGCCTCTAGCTGGGGGAACACCCTTCAGAGAGGCCTCTAGCTGGGGGGACCCCCTTCAGAGGGGCCTCTAGCTGGGGGGACACCCTTCAGAGGGGCCTCTAGCTGGGGGACACCTTTCAGAGGGGTCTCTAGCTGGGGGGACACCCTTCAGAGGGGCCTCTAGCTTGGGGGACACCTTTCAGAGGGGTCTCTAGCTGTGGGGACACCTTTCAGAGGGGTCTCTAGCTGTGGGGACACCTTTCAGAGGGGTCTCTAGCTGTGGGGACACCTTTCAGAGGGGCCTCTAGCTGGGGGGACACCCTTCAGAGGGGTCTCTAGCTGGGGGGACACCTTTCAGAGGGGCCTCTAGCTTGGGGGACACCTTTCAGAGGGGTCTCTAGCTGGGGGGACACCTTTCAGAGGGGCCTCTAGCTGGGGGACACCCTTCAGAGGGGTCTCTAGCTGGGGGGACACCCTTCAGAGGGGTCTCTAGCTGGGGGACCCCCTTCAGAGGGGTCTCTAGCTGTGGGGGGGACCCCCTTCAGAGGGGCCTCTAGCTGGGGGGACACCCTTCAGAGGGGTCTCTAGCTGGGGGACCCCCTTCAGAGGGGCCTCTAGCTGGGGGACCCCCTTCAGAGGGGCCTCTAGCTGGGGGGGACGCCCCTTTCAGAGGGGCCAGCTAGCTGGGGGGGGGGGGTCAATGGGTCTCTCTTTTTGGAAGTATCAGGGACGCTTCAAGTGTAGGGACATTTGAAGCAGATTCAAAGAATTTGGTAGAAATTTCGAGCAGCATGTTTAAAATGTGCATTTTATTCAAGTTTCCACGGGAAGTCTTTCTCTGAGGGAACATAGCTGTTGTGTTTGCTGCCAAATACAAAGAAGGTGAAACAGGAGAACTGCAGAGGCAACTCAGAGGGAGCAAGCGTCCTGCAGACTGTACCCCATCCCCCAAGGACTCCATGGACAGTGGGCGGGCTGGGGGTAGGCAAAGCTGTGGATTGAAATAAAAACAGGAGTCACAGCTTCGCCCCAGCCACCCCAGGAATCCACACAGGTCCCTGGAGGCTCCACGCCCTGCAGAACAGAGATTTCTTCCTGGTAAAACAGATGGGAGTTCTGCACACAGGGCAGGAGGGTGGAGACCACCTAAGACCCATCAGGCCCCAGCTCCCGCACTGCTGGGCAACATGCTGGGCAATGCTCCTGGGTCTCCTCTCACCTCCTCATCTCAGAAAGACACAGAGGAGGACAAGGCTAAAGAAGGATTTGTGGGTCAGGTGAGGGCTCAAGCCCCAGGTCTGACACCTACCGTGTCACAGGGCCCTATAACTTAAACTCTTGTGACTCAGCTTCCTCATCTGTCAACAGGGTAAGGATGATGATAACTTGTTCCTGCAGGCTCTGGAGAAGATTAAATGAATTGCAATGCAGGTAAGCCCTAGAAGAGGGGCTGGGTTCCACTGGTACTCCATCCTCGGCATCTCCTCAGGTCTGTGACCCTTACCAGTCCTTCAGTCCCACCCAGAACAGGCTTCCAAGGACAGCCAGACAGGAAGAAGGAAGAAAGCAGAGCCGGCAGCTACACAACACAACACAACACAACACCAACACAACACGGAAGGGAGCCGCTCAAGAACAAGTCTTAAACACACAACGTCCTCACACAGTTAAGCACAGAAGAAGCACCGCAGCTGGGAACTGACGAGAGAATGAGAGGGGAGAAGACAAGGAAGCCCAGGTCTCAGAAATTAAAATTATGATTGCAGAAATGGAAAATCTGTAGAACAGAAACAAAGAAAAACTCCTTAAAATGAAGTATACAGTCCACTTAACTATCTATAACTAGAACGTACTAATACCAGATGATACCTGCCATCAAAGTCACAGGATGACGTGCGCCACCACGCCTTCTACTTTAAAGTAGAAAATGAGTGAAATAGTAAGAAATCAGAGTCTAGGCTATGATATCTAATCATTAGGAATCCTAGAAAGACAGAGCACAGAAATTAACAAAATCATCAACAAAATATTTCAAGAAAACTTCGTAAAACGAAAGTTTAAGTAGCTAAGAAAACAGAGGGAGGCAAAGAGCCGCACAGCAAGGCCCAACAGCAGCCGCAGACTGTGCCGCAGGAGTGCAGAGGCCCGCCATCGCAGGAGGGCAGGAGAGGCAGGGGCCTCTGCAAGGCGAAGGGGGGAGACCTACAAGGCTACAATCAGTCAAACTGAGTTAGAGACAGAATAAAGTATTACCCAGACCAGTCAGGTCACAAAGCAATGGTTCATTTCCCAAATGTTCTTTCTTAACAACCCAACATGGAGCTGAGGATGCAGCTCGATGGTAGAGTGCTTGCCTAACAGGTCCAAGGCCCCTGGGTTCTGGGTTCAACCCACAGCACCAGGGAAAGACAAAAGTCTATTCTGGAAAAGCACAGGAATAGGACACAAAGAGAACACGAGGCAAGGAAATAAGAGCTCTAACTAAATTCACAGGCAAAGGAAGCCCTCTGAGAACAAGGACAGCAAAGACGCTGATGTGTCAGGCCAGAAACCAGCCTGTTAGACTGGAGGTGAGAAGCTCCAGCCGCTCCAGCAGTGGACTAGCAGGCCAGCTCCTTTAACCTGAAGGAAAGTTTAGGTTTAGATTAATGAGTACAAGAAACCAACATGCTGGATAAGAACCGGAAACATTACATGCTACATTTTTCAGCTGTGAATAGTATTTATACTTGCCACAGTGTAAACAGTCACTAATTGCATCAAAATTATAATGTAACCACAGGAAGAAGAGGTGTGTGGTGCAGGCAGCCATGGGGAAGGGCTGCTGCAGTCACTTCTGTCCTGGGAGAGGCTAAGAGGCCTGCAACTGGAAAATGAAGCAGCAGCAGGTAGCAAGTACCTAGATGCCTGGAGGAGGCACGGAGGTGGCTAGAAGGGGAGGCACAGGAGGTCGCTATGCACAGAAAGCCTCTCACACATTAAACTGTCAACAGAAAAACAGAAAAACACCCTGCTACAAGCCAATCTACCTAGTATCTCCATGTCATCTAATGTTTAATGCTTACATATAGTGAAACCAAAGACCTAATTTTCTTTTCAAAAAATATGAGTTTCTCCCAATTTCCTTAATAAAGTAACTTCTTTCTTTTTTTCTTTTCTTTTTCTTTTTTCTTTTCTTTTTTTTNCAGCTGTCCTGAAGCTTACTATGTAGACCAGGCTGGCCTTGAACTCACAGAAATCCGCCTGCCTCTGCCTCCGAGTGCTGGGATTAAAGGTGTGCCATCACGCCAGGCTATAAAGTAACTTCTTTCATTAGATTGTTGCTATCATTATCATATATTTACTTCAGAACAAACAGACCCACAAATACATACCAGTTTCTAGCTCCGGAACTGCTTCAATAGGAACCAGACCTTACGACCCTGCTGCTGGGCGTGTGGTAGTGCCACAGAGGTGCACATGCCACGGCTCTCTTGTTTCTATGACAATCAAGAACTCTGTGATCTTTTTTTTTTAATTTTTTTGTATGTGTATGAATGTACTGTCTGCATGTAGGTTTGTGCACCCGTGTCGTGCAAATGTGATCTTTTTTAAAGAACATCTCCCCCTCTCCTGTTGGTTTATGCCCAGAAACCAATCCCTAGGATTTCAGTATCCTTTTACATTACATTTTCCAGCCCTCTACTGTTGAGTACTAATGCCACTGCCTGCAATTAATCTTCCATCCACCTTCCTCTGGTGATTTACCTTTAATTTCTCTGTATGGTTCTTTAATTTTATATGCATATGATTGCTTGCCCCTACCATGCTTGTCTCCTCCTTTACGATCCTCCACCTGGGATTCCATTTCTTGGCTTCATTGTCTGGTAAGCTCTCCACCTCAAGTGTGTGACACACTGAGACAGCCACACTTTGCAAAGACATGCTTGAAACCACCTATCCATTCCTCCTTCCAAGAATAGAACACGGATGCTCGCTAGTCCCAATGAAAGGTCGGATCCCTGTCCTGTCCCTCTCCCCTGGTCACCTGTGACCCCCACCCCCACCCCAGCCAACTGGAGAACAGCACACAAGCCCTCGAGGCTTCCCCAGCAGGGTCAAGGGAACGTGTCTGCTCTTGTCGCCAGCTCTGCATCTCTTGCTCCTGGGACACACGTGTGCCACAATGAAGAAGACCACACAGCCCACACAGAGACGTGGAAACGCTGTGTCCAGGCTTCCCAACAGACTGCCAACATCCAGCATCGAATCACCAGGCATATGAGTGAACGTAATTCTAGATGATTCCATAGCCCGACCCATCAAGCCACCTCCAGTGACCGAATCATCCCAGATAAAGCACTAAAAAGAACAGAGACGAAAATTACTCTCAGTCCAGTCCTGACCCTGTCAGATCCTCAGCAATAAAGTGCTGTTTATACTGTACATTTTGGGGTGATTTTCATGTAGCAGTAAGAGAAATGGACAAAAGACAGGTGCACTTTACCTTGTTGATCTGGAGGGAATCTTTAATACTTCCCCATTATAAGCAAAAGGTCTGATAACAACAGCTTAGTCATTTGTTTAAAAAATTACTTTGCAATAAAAGGGTTCTTTTTCCCCCTAACTTGCAAGACATTATTATCGGGAATTTACATTAATTATCAAATGTAATTAAAACGTAGCTCATCTCTTTCAGTCTATGAATGTTATTTATTTAAAGTTATAGCTCATTTATTTAGTCAACTACACCTCAAACCTGAGACAGACCAACCCAGCAACACTGGTTTTTCTCTTAAATGTTGGTTTCAATTTGCTACTATGCTGTCTGAACTCTCTGGAACTATGTCCAATCCTGAAATACATCTGTAATTTCCATTTTTTACAATATCTTCATCTGGTTTGGACATCAGGGGTGAGCTGGGCTTTCAGAACTTGCTGGGAAACTGTTCCTCTTTTTCTACTAATTAAAAGAGATTGCATCAGAGTGGAACAATCTATTTCTTAGAATTTTGGTAAAAACTTGCTTAGCAAATCGTCTAGGCCTGTTGCTTGCTTTGTGGGAAGATTCGATTTCTTATAATTACAAGATGATTCAGACTTTTTAATTTCTCCAGAAGGTTTTACAAGTAGTATTTTTCTAGAAAAACCTACTTATTTATAAATAGTTGGCACACAGTTATTGACAGTATTCTTGCTATCATTTTTAATCACCAATTTACCTGTCGATTTATCTTTGCATTCTATGTACATTGAACAGTGCACATAAAGACTTAAATCCTCTGTGTTCTTGCTGGGTTTTTGCTCTATTTTGCTTTGAATCTATGATCTCAGGAAGGGAGTGGAACCCTCCCACCTTAACAACAGAGCCACCATGACATTACCAGGTTAGGAAGGAGATAAACTGTAAATTTTTATTGGACAACAAACATACACCTGGGAATGACTGTGAGGCAAGATGTGCCCTAAGCAGGCTTTAAGTGGTTGAAGAGACTTCAAAAATCAAGTAACAATTATAAAAATTATTACAGGCCCAGAATACAAAAAAGGGAGAGAGGGGAGGGGAGAGGAGGGGAGGGGAGGGGAGGGGAATGGAGGGGAGGGGATGGGAGGGGAGGGGAGAGGGGAGGGAATGAGGCAAACACCCATCAAACTTGGGCCTCCAAGGAACACACATGCCTGCATGCACACACACACACACACACACACACACACACACATGCATATGCACATACACATACACATACAAGTTCATAAATACACTACACACACAAAGAATAAATAAATCATAGAAGTGATCTCACTATTAGAGCTGTTTTCAAAGCAGATTCCCCTGTGGTTCATGAACACAGCTCTCCCCTCACACGTTCCCCTCTACTCTGACCACCTTCACTACCCAGATGGTCCAGGTCAACACTATGTCTAGGGGGATCTCCACAGGAACACAAGTGTGTCATAAGCAAGCATGTCACACATGTCTACACATAGTAGCTTTGTCACTAAGGTTTTGCTGTCTGTCACATGCACATCTCATCATCCTTCATTGTTCTCCAAAGCAACACCCCATGGGCACCCTTCCGGTTGGAGCATCTACCTGACTTGTGATTTCTCACAGTCCCCAGGACTGCATTCTGTAGATCCATAATGAAAACATACTTACTGGACCATGCCCCTCCTGACAGATGCACACTGTGTGCTCAGCTTTCTCTAAATGCAAACAGAAACCAGTCCATGTTGAGTGTTTCTATGGGCTGGATTCCAAAAATTGGGACTGCTTGGTCAACTGGCATATGTATTTTTAATTTTTATAGATAGTGTCAGATCACTTTCCAAAAGGGCTCTGCTAATCCACATTTGTAACAGAAAATCTAAAAATAACTTTCCTCCTCAAGTTTCTGCCAGTGTAACATTATCCTCCCTTCCTCCCTCCCTCCCTCCCCGCTTTCCCTCCCTCCCTTCACCCTTTACTAGTAAGCCTGACACTTTTACATGTTTCCAGGTCCCTGAAATTTGAATTTGGTTATTTACACCCTTTGCCAACCCGTTTCCTTTCTGTCAATATACAAGCAATTATTACATGCAAGAGATATCAAATCTATCTGTTCTCTGCATTGAACATGTTTACCAGATGCATTGTATTTTTATTCAGAAGTTAAGTTCCATACAAACACCTTTATTTGCTGAGTGTGCTCACAATCACAGCTAAGACCTGTCTCACCCAAAGAATGTACATAAGATCTCCTGTATTTAGTGTATCATTTTTATCATCCGTTCATGAAGAGCTGGTGTGTTGTAGAAAACAGTGACACAATCTGACTTTTCTATAGGTGAACAGCCAGATGGACTGGTTTCAAGGGTATGTGCACCTTTTATCACTCTTCCTGCGTGCACGCCTGGGCATCTGTTCCAAGCCTCCACTCTTCCCCCACCTTACTTTCCTCAAAGCTTTGCAAACAGCTCATGAAACACCCTGCTCTGGCTGCCATCGCCTGCTCAGAATGCCACATGGCACTGGACATGATGACAAAACCAGAGAGACCGCTATGGAAAAGCATGCCCGCTAAGAGCAAGGGATGGAGGCTGAAAGGAAAGGCTCGGTGCCGCAGCACACATCTGTAACCCTAGCACTGGGAAGATGCAGGCAGAAGGACCCCTGGCTAGCTGCCCAGCCAGTCCAGATGAGTCCATGGGCTCTGAGAGACCCTGTCTCAAAACATGAGATGAAGGCCAATATGGAAGATGCCCAATGCCACCCTCCCACACACAGGCATTGATAACAGGTGAAGGGCAATACGGAAGAAGCCCAATGCCACCTTCCCCCACACACAGGCATTGATAACAGGTGAAGGGCAATATGGAAGATGCCCAATGCCACCCTCCCACACACAGGCATTGATAACAGGTGAAGGGCAATATGGAAGATGCCCAATGCCACCTTCCCCCACACACAGGCATTGATAACAGGTGAAGGGCAATACAGACGGGCATTGATAACAGGTGAAGGGCAATACGGAAGATGCCCAATGCCACCCTCCCACACACAGGCATTGATAACAGGTGAAGGGCAATACGAAAGATGCCCAATGCCACCTTCCCCCACACACAGGCATTGATAACAGGTGAAGGGCAATACAGACGGGCATTGATAACAGGTGAAGGGCAATATGGAAGATGCCCAATGCCACCCTCCCACACACAGGCATTGATAACAGGTGAAGGGCAATACGGAAGATGCCCAATGCCACCTTCCCCCACACACAGGCATTGATAACAGGTGAAGGGCAATACAGACGGGCATTGATAACAGGTGAAGGGCAATACGGAAGATGCCCAATGCCACCCTCCCACACACAGGGATTGATAACAGGTGAAGGGCAATACGAAAGATGCCCAATGCCACCTTCCCCCACACACAGGCATTGATAACAGGTGAAGGGCAATACAGACGGGCATTGATAACAGGTGAAGGGCAATACACACAGGCATTGATAACAGGTGAAGGGCAATACGGAAGATGCCCAATGCCACCTTCCCCCACACACAGGCATTGATAACAGGTGAAGGGCAATACAGACGGGCATTGATAACAGGTGAAGGGCAATACGGAAGATGCCCAATGCCACCCTCCCACACACAGGCATTGATAACAGGTGAAGGGCAATACGAAAGATGCCCAATGCCACCTTCCCCCACACACAGGCATTGATAACAGGTGAAGGGCAATACANAAAAAAAAAGTGTAATATGGAAAACCTCCTGAAGGGGGCGATTTAGCTGACCAAAAGGATAGATTTAAAGTTTAAAAAGAAAAAGCAAAAATGGGGGTGTTGGCCCTAGCTCTAACCAGGTCTGGGAGGCCGGGGATGAGGAACAGAACACTTCAGGTGGAACTCTCCTGATTCTGAGTCATCCTGTCAGTGGTCACAGAACACTCACCTGCACACCCTGGCTACACTGTCACAAGTCACCAGACACTCTCATTGAAAAACAATAGACATGAACTCTCCCAACTGAAGAGGCTGGTTCCCTCCAGAGAGGGAGAGGGAGGAAAGCCCTCCAACCCTCCTCTGCCTCCAGCCTCACTCTAACCAGGTCCATCCTCCCAAGTCCCACTTCTTTCTGCTGCCCTGCTGGTATGTCGCTGCACTATGAAGCGACATTCAGAGAACAGCTGGCTGTTCTGAACCTGGCCATACAGTCCAGATAAGTAGGCTCAGCCCCACCCCATCCCCACCTCAAGACCTTCAACCACATCTTCTAAACTTTCTGCAAGTAAGGCAGCTTTGACAGGTTCCAGACAAAGGGCCTGATGCCCCGAGGAAGATTCTGTCACCTGTCACAAAACAGGAAAAGGAAGAATGAACATAAGGTAACAAAACTGGGAAGAAGAGGACACAGCCATTCATGAGAGTCTGGAGTGGAAATCAGAGAAAATGGTTTGAAGATGACTTGAAAACAGAGGTGTAAAGCTCTGCAGATTAATTATCAATTTCCATTTATCCCCACAACTGCATTCAATATATAACACCTCTTACTGGCCTTCCGTGAAAGAAGCACCTAAAATCTGTGCCTTCTATGTTCAGATGAAAGCAAGCAGGAGACAGATGAGATTTGTAGGAAGGCAGAGCTGTTAACAAGCTGTGTTACTGTTTGAGTTTTTGTTGTTTTCTTTCACAGAGTCTCATGCAGCCCTGGCTGGCCTGGAAATCACAAAGATCCACCTGCCTTAGCCTCCAGAGTGCTGAGATCAAAGGCATGCAATACCATGCCTGACCAAAGGCTTGTTTTAAATTCATTGTTGTTAGGGTGTTCCTTGAACAGAGTGAAAATATTATTCAACACTGAGGAACAGTTAACCCCATAAACACTGTGTGTGCAGCACATACTGTTAACAGACTTCTTCTGCAATAAGAATAAACCCTTGGCCTTTTCCATAAAGCAATTTTCACATTTAACGAGGTCCTACCTCACTGCTCACCTATATGGTACAGCTTTTACCAATACACTAGTGACAAAAAAAGGACTAATAGTTTGCAATGACTATATACTATCTAACATGACCTGAGCTCTATTTTTATATGATTTCATAAACTTCCATTTAGTGCTTTTTATAGAGGCCCCAATTTTTTAACTCATATGAAAAAGAAATGATACTTCATAAAATTAATATTAAAATAATTTATTGGAATAAAGAATTCAAGAAAAACTGAATGGAAAAGCTAAAGTATATCATAACAACATTATTTTTTTACTTTATTTTGCCACTAATAAAGACTACCTATATTGCATATAAAATTAAATAGAAAAACTCCCCCACATCAAACTACTTCTGTCTTCTAACACATTATTTATATAAAAGGGAACAAAGTTAATGGCTAAAAGAAATTATTTCTATGAATTATGTAATAGAATAAAAATACGTAAGAGATTTAATGAGTCATTTCCAATAACAAGTTTTACAAGTCACTGGAAATAACCATTCTTTGCCTAAAGAGAAGAGTCACTTAGAGTTATAGTGGAATTCACATCTGAAAGCAATTCCTCCTGGCGCCATGAGGGAAGCAGGTGCCAACACCAAGTGAACACAAGAGCCTCTCACCACCGCTGCTGCCACCGCTATCGCCGCTGCCGCCGCTGCTGCTGCTCTTAAAATATAGCCCATTGCCATCACTAATTATCTTCTTTTGATATTGATTAATAAATGTATAAATCAAACTCCCTTGAATTATGTACTTCTAGCATCTGACAAAGCATAACACAAGCTCCAAAAATAGCAACAGATATCAAGAAAACATGCATTAGCTGGACATGTGTGGAGATGTGTGGAGATGTGTGAAGATGTGGCACAGCAGTTGCCAGGCACTCGGAGGCCCCAGGGTTTGATCTTTAGCACCAAGAAAGAAAAAAGGAGGAGGGCTAGTGGGAGAAGAGCAGGAGGAAAAGGGAGAGAGGGAGGGGGAGAGGGAGATGGGGAGAGGGAGATGGAGAGGGGGATGGACGAGGGGAATGGAGAGGGGACAGAGAGGGGATGGAGAAGGGATGAGAAAGGGATGGAGAGAGGGGGATTGGATAGGTGTAAGTTATAGAGGGTGTACGGAGATATTGGGATTTTATTATTAGTCACTTTATCTTTTTGCTCTGATACCGCCCACAGCCAAGGAACTTATAAAAGGATGAGATTTATTTGAGCTTATACGATTGCGAGTTTCCAGGGAATTAGTCCACTGCGGCTGGGCGGCGTGGCTGCTGAATCTGGAGCAGCAAACCGAGGTCACATCTCACAAAGAGAACAGGAAGCAGAGAGAAAGCAACTATAGACCACGAGGCTTTGTTAAAACTCACTAAGCCACACCCCAATTGCACACTTTCCCTGCAAAGCATGTGGCCACCACAGCCCCAAGCCTCCCAAAACAGTGGCCACAACTGGAGACAAATGCTGAATACCTAGAGCCGATGGGCAACCATTCAAAAAAGTCAAAACAAACCACCACAAGGGGGGGAATGGAGAGGTGTGTGGATATTCTAGGATAGTTTGTAGGGCTATTTGTATGTGAGATTGTATGTATAGGGGATTTATAGTTGATTAGAGATTATTAATTTTAATTTTTCTTTCTCTTGATAATTTATCTTTTCCTGGCGCGTTATTGCTACTTTCCCTTTCCTTTTTTCTATTCTCGTTTTTCATTTCTCAACTTTTGCTTCTCTTTGCTGGCGCTGTTCGCTTGGTCTAGCTCATTTTTATTCTTTGTGTCTTNGGGGGATGGAGAGGGGGATGGAGAGGGGATGGAGGGGGGTGGAGAGGGATTAAGAGGGGAAGACTGGAGAGGGGTGGGAGGAGATGGAGAGGGGATGGAGAGGGGATTGGAGAGGGAGATGGAGAGAGGGGATGGAGAGGGGGATGGAGATGGAGAGGGGGAGATGGAGAGGGGACTGGCGAGGGGGAGGGGGCTGGAGAGGGGGCTGGAGCTTGGGATTTTGGAGTTAGGGGATTCGGGAGAGGAGGATGGAGAGGGGATGGAGAGTGGATGGAGAGGGAGAAGGAGAGGTGGTAGGAAGAGGGGTATGGCGAGGGGATGGATAGGGATGGAGAGGGAGAAGGAGAGGGGCTGGAGAGGGGGAATGGAGAGGGGATGGAGGAGGGGATGGAGAGTGTGATGGGAGGGGGATGAGAGGGGATGGAGAGGGGATGGAGAGGAGATGGAGAGGGGGATTGGAGAGGGGGATGGAGAGGGGGGATGGAGAGGGGATTGGAGAGGGGGATGGAGAGGGGATGGAGAGATGGATGGAGAGGGGATGGAGGAGGGGGAATGGAGAGGGTGAATGGAGAGGGGGATGGGAGAGGGAGGAGAGGGAGATGTAGGAGAGGGAGATGGGGAAGGAAGAAGAGAGATGGAGAGAGAGAGGGATGGAGGGCGGGATGGAGAGGGGAGGAGGGGGGATAGAGAGGGGGATGGAGAGGGGAATGGAGAGGGGGATGGAGAGGGGGATGGAGAGGGAGACGGAGAGGGGGATGGAGAGGGGGATGGAGAGGGAGATGGAGAGGGAGATGGAGAGGGAGAGACCAAACTTAGTTTGCTGCCAAATCAAACTAAAACATAGCAAAACTAGAGAGAATTTATTTCTCTCTAAAGACCATTTTTCCTGTAATCCCAGCTTCTTGAAAAGCTGAGGCAGGAGAATGACTTACACTTTGAAACCAGTCTGGAACACATAGTGAGTTCCAGGCCAGCCAGAGCTACATAGTCGAGACCTTGTCTCAAAGAACAGAAAGGAGGAAGAAGGGAGGAAATACAAGTTAAAAAATAAAGACCAGGAGCTGGAGAAATGGCTTAGCAGTTAGGAGCACTTAGAGAATTTGGTTCCCAGCATTGACATGGGATAGCTTACAACTTTCTATAACTCCAACTCCAGGGGATCCAACATCTCTAGCCACCATGGAGACATGGGTTCATGTGCACATATCCAGACACACACATACACATACACATATACGTACCCATACACACAGTTAGAAATAATAAATTTTTATGGCCGGGCATGGTGGTGCACACCTTATATCCTAGCCACTTGGGAGGCAGAGGCAGGGCAGATCTTTGTGGTTCAAGGCCAGCCTGGTTCTACAGAGTGCGTTCAAGGACAGCTGGGGCTACAGGGATACCCTTTGTCTCAAAAGCACAAAATATAATAATAATAATAATCATAATAATAAATTTTTAAGCCAGGCGTGGTGGGCAGCCCTTTAATCCCAGCCACTGGGAAGCAGAGCAGAGGCAGGCAGATCTTTGTGAGTTCAAGGACAGCCTGGTCTACATAGCGAGTTCCAGGACAGCCAAAGCTACAGGGAGACCCTGTCTTGAAAAGACAAAAAAAAAAAAACCTAATAATAATAGTAATAATAAATTTTTAAAATAAGGACCATTCTTCACTGCTTCAGTGGTTACCAAACATTAACACTTGCTGGAATTTTTCATGCACAGATATTCTTTTCTAACAAGTCTCACTATTGCTCAAAAAGATTTCACAATAAGAATAATTCTTTACTGTGTGCCCAGCAGGCCTAACTTCTCCTTCCCACAATCCCCTACCAGACATACTAAGATATCCATCTTGTAGACTGAGTGGCTACTGGGACCTCAGCCTCTTCAGAGTGAAGACTGCGGTTGTTTGACTATCCATGCTATGTCATGGAGGCCAGTGCAGGAAGATCAAGACAGGACACACACTATACACTTGCTGGACCTCATTTGGGTGACAATGGGGGGGAGGACTCCAGTGTGGAACACAGAGGCATGATTGATGGTTGTTTGGGTTTTCCAAGGAGGAACCTTCAAGCACTTCCTTGGGAAAAACATGACATATTTTGGTTTAAAAAAAAAAAGATTATATTTAACTGTTAAAAATATTTTGTAAAATAATATTTTCTCTTTTTATTGATACATGCTACAACCATTCATAATGTATCCTTATGTAATCCTATGGTGTGTGCTATCATATAAGAATATTAATATTCATATTCTTAAAAAAAGAGAGTATGTTGTAGTATAGCCAGTATGCTGAGAATTGCGCATGCACAGAGCTTGTCCCTCATCCACCTAACCTGCCCTAGGCAGGTGAGACCATACAAGCAGCGTTGCAGACCTGGGCCAATCACAAGCAGGAGTGAGAACAGTACATAACCCCTAACCCTGCCCCCAATAAACGAGTCAGTGACAGCTCACCCTCTGTCTGCGGTCACCCAACTCCCAGGGTCTGTGTTTTGACTCTGTGCCTCTCACCCCCATTCCTTTGGTCAGAGCCCAAAATTCCCCAGCAAGCCTGGGGGATTGACTACATCTGGCGCCCAACGTGGGGCACACAGTAGGCTGAGGCAGGCAGTTCTTTGTGAGCTCAAGGTCAGCCCATCTGGTCTGCTTTGGTGAGTTTCCTCCACCCAGCTGCTATCTCAAAGGACCAAAGATAATCTGCCTCTTACTAGCAAGTAAAATTTGCATCAGCAGTTAGTCAGGAATCCTGGTCTGGCTTAGGAGGAGGTCTTTAGAGCTTGGGGAATTCCTGAGCTCTCCGGAGTGCCCACATGGCAACCTTTCCCTCTCTGCTAGAGAACAATTTTGGGGTCTGGCACCTGGATCAGTGGGGTGCTGCATGGCTTCTGGGGTGCATTACAGGCTCTTGCCTCCAAGGAGTGAGGGAGAGCAGTCTGGAACAGCTTTGGGGCTTTGTTATGTTTCTGCAAGAATTTTTGAGCCTGTTTCCCTCCCTCCCTTTTTCCTCATGGGAGGAAAGGGGACCTCTCTGGGTCTGTGCCCTCCTTGCTGATCTCGCAGGCAGGCTTTGTGTTTGTGTTGAGGAAGAGTTGGTCTCAGAGAACTGGGTGAATCAAATTCATGAAAACTGTACTTCACTCCATGCTTTTAGTCTCCTAGCGAGGCGTGGTGGTGCACGCCTTTAATCCTAGCACTTGGGGGGCAGAGGCAGGCAGAGCTTTATGAGTTCAAAGCCAACCTGATCTCCAGGACAGCCAGAGCTACAGGGAGACCCTGTCTCAAAAAAGACAAAAAAATTATTGTGATCACTTTAGGAGGATAGAGCAGACCTCTTGCCCCAGGCTCCTGATGTTTTCAAGGTATGTTTGAGTCTTTTTAAACTATGGAACCTCAGTTCAGGTTATGGGTAAGAATCTATTTGGAGGGTCTAAGTGCCTTAAGCCCTCATACTTAGTAAAATCTTATTCTGACATGCCGAATCAGAAATATAAATATTTTAGTGGTATAACAGGTACTCTAAAAAAAAAATTGTTCCAAACTGTGTTCCAGCACTCTGGAGACAAAAGCATGTGGATATCTTGGTCTGGTTTGGGTGAGGAACTGATACCAGAATGGCCTGGGCCAGCCCTGTTTCTTGCCTCCAGGGTAGGTGAGCTACCCCTCCTGGGGTAGCTGATGGGCTTTATTGTGTTTCTTATCTGTCCCCCCAGCCCATTCCTCCTCTTTGGAAACAAACATACCTCCCTGGGTTTGAACTGCTGTGCAGCTGGTCTGGCCACTCCTGGAAGTTCCCCAGCCAGGTGTGGTGGGCCACACCTTTAATCCCAGCATGCCTTCAATCCTAGCACAGCCAAGGTTTCTAAGTAATTTTCCTAATGCTTTTTGTACAAATCAGAGACCAATGGCTATGACAGGCCATACAGCAGGGGCTCAAGAGCCCCACACTAGCCTCTAGATCCAGACTCCAGCAGGCTTATCTGAGAAGGTGACCTCCTGTGAAGTTTAAAATGTTGTTATGTTGACTGTTATAAACTTAAGAGTCATATTTTACTCTGATTTAAGTTTTCATCTCTAATTCAGAGTTTTCATCAAGGTGCTGATGGAGCTGTTTACAAGTAAACTGTCATGTGAGCTAAAACTGTTAAATTATACAATGGTCTTTGGTCCTTATATTTTAAGTTCATTTTAAGGAATAATCACTTCTGTTCTAGGGTGCAATTTATTTCCACATGTTACACATGTGGGGACATTTGCCAGGCCTAGGTAAAGTGCCTCTAAGCACTCAAAGAAAATTGGTCATTCAAAACCTGCTCCCAAGCTGGCATGAACATCTCACAGATTATACTAGTGTACTTGAGATAACTGTTGCATCTCATTACATGGAAAATAAGTATTAATTACTTAGTAAATCTGCACAATTATGGGTTAATGTTTATAAATGCTATGTCTCAAGGTAATAAATGGATATAAAAAGGTGGAAAATGTTAAAAAGGTATTTTTAGTAAGGATTTATGTGATGATGATGAAAAAGTTTATGTAAGTGATAAAATTCTGAGTAGGTTTGTTGTGACAGACAGGTAAAAAGGACACCATATAAATAAAAGCTTAAATTTGCAAGGTTCAGTCAACTAGTTCAAGAATAGAAATGTGTATCTAGTCAAGGTTTGTTTAAAAGTGTTTGGCTTTTGTCCAAGCTTTATATGCATATCACATGGCACTTCAAGGTTTAGTAAAAAGGATAAGATACCTGTATTAAATTAAATTGGTATAAATACTCAAGCTGGTTTACCAGTGGCCTGAATAGGATTGTGAATATACAGAGTTGTTAATTTTCAGTCCTCTCCTGGCTTGAACCTGACTCCCTGTTACAGGTTTGGATTAAATGGGCACAGGCAAATTGTGGGTTACCTATGGCTACTGAAAAATGTACTTTATGTTCTTGCAAGAATTGCTTTTGATATTTCTTTTAACCTAACCAGATAATTTGGCTCAAAAGGTTAGATTCTATCTTCCTGAACCAGCTGCATACAGTCCAAAAGAAGACAGTCTGGATGGGTTTGGTAATTCTTTTAGCAGTTTATTTCCTGTCTTCTAGTATGTGTTACAACACCTGTCTTTCTGGGAAAACTATAAATCAGGATAAAGGACTGAAAAAGAAAAAGATTGTTCCTGTTTGTAGTAATTGTAGGGAACAGTTTTACATTTAAAATAAGCCTGAAATTGTTTAATTCAATCTTGTGGGTTATGCCTGCTTAGCGTATGGTGTTAAGTCCCTCCTCCAGTCAGTATTATACAAGGCTGCTTGAACTTTTGTCCAAACACTATCTAGAATATTATACAGTAACTAAAGGTGTTAGGCTGGTGTAACTTAGCCTTTCTGTATGGATAACCACTATACATAATGCCCATACCAATTTGGCCAAAAACAAAAAAAGTTGGTTAATCTGGGCTAATGGACCAAGAGAAAAGTATAACCAAAAGATAAGTAATCATTATATTTCCTTTAAAGTCTGAGAGATTGTGTCTCCAAACACTAGATTTTAAGTCATTTAAAGTCATATGAGATTTGTTGTTACCAAAGAACAAAGTTTCTTCTCTCTATTTAAGCAACTACCTAAGGAAAAACTCACACCCACCGTGACTATTGAAATTTCCTGGAAAGCAGATGCTGAGTCCAGACACTATGGACAAATGAACAAAAGAAGAAGCCCAATAATGGATGCTTCTGAACCCCTGGTTGAGAAACTCTAATGGACTTTTAAGGTTTTTTTTTAATTCACCCTGTTCCTCTCTTTCTTGGTTCCCTGCCTTGAAAATGTACCTGGCTACTCTTGCCTTCACAGGCACTAGTCAAGGATTTTATTCTCTCTGTAACTATCTTTTAGATAGATCCACTGAGCAGGGTACCCCGGTCGCCATCTCCTATGCCCCTTTTCAACATGGAAGAAGTGAGAGCAGTCGGCTTCCCGATTCCCTCTTGGCAACTGGGGTGACCTCCTCAGAGGGTAATGTGATAAAAGTAGGAGCTAAAAATTGGCTAGGCAGTTTAGGGTCAAGATCCACCCCCCCAAAAAAAGCCAGTTTCCTTCTCAGCTGAGAGCTGAGGACTTCCTGGATCTGCCAGTGGACTTATCCTTCTGGTTGCTCTGACTCTGGCTCATACATCCTTAACTCACTTGTCAGATTTATTGACCAATAGGTGAATTCCATTAAAATCATGGTGCTAAGGACCCATACAATCCCCTAGCAGAGATCATTCCATCTTGGCGACACCAACTGTGGTTCACTCTTGTGAACTTCCTTCAAGGATTTGAAGGCCACATAATGAGAGGGAGAGATGAGTTTCAACCCCAGGTTTTCCTCATTCTGCCTGACCCCCTACCAAGTNCTCAAAAAAACAGTAAACCTGTGCACTGAAAAGGTTATAAAAGACTGAGAAAAAGATGCAAGACAGGACTTGTGTATGACAGAATCCATGAGCTCTGACGGGAGCACGGGGGTGGGGGGGAGGGAATGAGGGGTGGGCATGGATGGGGGAATGAGTCTAAATTTGATTAAGAAATGTTATATGAAAGGCACTCAATAAAAACTAAAAAGAAAGAAAGAAAGAAAGAAAGAAAGAAAGAAAGAAAGAAAGATTGATTGATTTGATTAAAAAAAAAAAAAAAGCAGGCTGAGCATGGGCCGGGGAGCAAGCAGTAGGCATCATTCCTCCATGGTCTGTGCTTCAGCTCCTGCCTCCAGGTCCCTCCCCGGAGTTCCTACCTTGGGCTCCCTAAGTGATGAACTGTGACCTGGGGGATGTAAGATGAATAAACTATTTCCTTCTGAAAAGAAAAAAATAAAAAGAATAATTTTAAAAGTTAAAACATTATGTTGGGCAAATTAAAATTAAGCCAGTTAAAAAGTACATATACTGTACAAATGCATACACTGTACAAGTCTGTATGCACAAATCGCAAACACAAGAAAACCTAAACTAGGTAAGAGGAAGAAAAGAGTGGTATCTAGGGGAGCCAGGGGGTGGGGCAGAATGTCTGGAGAAAGGCTGGCTACGGAGGAAGCAGGGACAGATAATCCAGAGACACAGCAATGCTTTGTATGAGAGTGAAGGCTGACAGAATTCAAAAGGGCATAAACACTCCACCAGTGCATTTATAGGACACAAATTACAATTTGTCAATTTTTTTTTTTTACATTGGAGAGATCACATGAGGGGAAACTGCAGAAATTAACTGATGAGATTTCATACTCTGGGGAAGCAGAGTCTTCACAGGGAGCAACTGACAGAGGGAGCACTATTGGGAGCATAGGCTGTCATCTCTGACTGTTGTCCTTTGATGGTTTCTACAGTGAATCCCAACCATCCGAAACAACCCACCATCTGGACTGACAGGACCTCCTCCACCTTTGGGCTAGCCCTAACTCTCCCACAGCATAGCTCCTCCCCTCGAATTCCAGGCAATCAACTCTAATTCAGCCAACTCCTCATCCCCACTGTACAGCAGTATAAAGATGTATTTACTGTAACCCCAACCTCAAGTCATTTTAAATCTAGAAGAAGCGTTAATCAAGTAGATAAGAAGAAGAAAACACTGCTCGGAATCTACAATATTCAGACTGAAACTCTGCAATTCAGGCCAGTAATGTGAAAGTGG
Organism: Rhizomys pruinosus; assembly: GCA_009823505.1. NCBI lineage: Eukaryota > Metazoa > Chordata > Mammalia > Rodentia > Spalacidae > Rhizomys > Rhizomys pruinosus. The sequence goes on from VZQC01015660.1 coordinate 40,016, forward strand.
AAAAAAACTGAAAAGAGAAGAGGTCCCCAGCCTGTGCTTTCAGTTCACCCCCACTCTCCACTTCTTATTAGCAGGGCAGGAAAACTTCACAACTGAATTTGTGTTTCTAAGAAATTTTCAAATGCCAATGCAAATGGTCTCCTGTCCGTTTATAATCAAAAGAGAATGCCTGATTATAATTCTGGGGGTGTGGACTGAAGTACTGGCCACCACCTAACACAGTGCGCTCACTGTCACTCAAGCCTCTGACCACAAGGCACTTCAGGGCATGCAGAGTCACAGGTTCACAGGTTTCAGGCTCTTGGAGCATGAATTATGAAGTGACAGAAAGCATCACAATCTAAATTCAGCTTGCAAAAACCATGTCATTTCCATTGTCAGTTTCCTAATCTGCAGCCAAGAAGATGGGAATTCATTACTAAAGATAGCTGAGCCTGGATCAGACTCACCCCACATAAAAGCAGACACAGACCTCAAGTTTCATGAGACATCTCCGATCACTCCATCAGAAGACAGTGAGCTCACCCAGGTCTTCCTGGAATGGAACATCCTCAGAGGAAAAACAAACAAACAACAACAACAAAAAAAAAACCTTTCCTTAGATTCCTGTGAAGAAAACACTTCATCAGGACTGTTAAAATTCTAAAAGAACTTTATTTTATACAAAGTCCTTTTTTAAAAGCTTAAAACTCTCTGGATCTTAGCCGGGCATGGTGGCGCACGCCTTTAATCCTAGCACTTGGGAGGCAGAGGCAGGCGGATCTTTGTGAGTTCAAGGCCAGCCTGGTCTACTGAGTGAGTTCCAGGACAGCTGGGGCTACAGGGAGACCCTGTCTCAAAAAGCCAAAAAAACCTCTGGATCTTGAAACAGACCTGTAATTTAAAATCTGAAGAAAGCTCACTAGTCTTGGGCAACCAAGTCCCTGCACGCAGTCTCAAAACTCTTCCCCAAACCATTGGCCACAAGTGAACAGGAAGAAGCTGCTCAAAGGACGTAGAAAGTATTTCTTTGATTATTTAATCAGTTATCTAATTTCTTGTTATAAAGAGAACAAATGCAGGTTAACAAGACTGCAGCTCACATTATGTGACCTCAGAGTCTGAAGTCGGTGGAAAGCATATGTAAAATCAAGCTGGCGGGGCTGGAGAGAGAGCCTAGCTCTTGCAGAGGACCCGGGTTCGATCCCCAGCACCTACATGGCGGCTGAGAACCGTCTGTAACTCCAATTCCAGGAAAACTCCAGTTCCAGGGGAATCCGACACCCTCTTCTGACCTCCTTGGCATTGCATGACACGGGTGCACAAACTTGCATGCAGACAGTACCGCTAGGCCATCTCTCCAGCCCCTGTAGAAGCTTTTTAGTTTAACAAAGATATATGAACTCCCAGGCTCACTGCACCAGTACTCCTAACAGCCAAGATAAGAAAACAGCCTAAATGTCCACCCACAGAAAAGAAAACGTGTGAGAGAGAAACTGCAACAGAGCATCTGTCAACCTAGAAGGAAGGTGATGTGGCCAGTGAGATGATGTCCTGGTTAAAGGCACCTGCAGCCGAGCCTGAAAACCCAAGTTCAAGCCCTGGAGCCAAAATGGTAGAAGGAGAGAATCAACTCCTTGTTGTCCTCTGAGCTCCACACACATGCCCGTAGCATGCACAGACCTGCCCTCCCCAAATAAACAGGAGGATGCTGTCAGAGACAGAGAAAGAACTGTGGTTAGTAGAGACGCTGAAGCAATAGGAAGAAACAGAGACGGAGGTCAAAGGACGGGACAGTGGAGATGTGGATCAGCAGACAGGGGATACGGAGGTCAAAGAACAGGACAGTGGAGATGTGGGTCAGCAGACAGGGGACACAGAGGTCAAAGGATGGACAGTGGGGATGTGGATCAGCAGACAGGGGACACAGAGGTCAAAGGACGGACAGTGGGGATGTGGATCAGCAGACAGGGGACACAGAGGTCAAAGGATGGACAGTGGGGATGTGGATCAGCAGACAGGGGACACAGAGGTCAAAGGACGGGCAGTGGGGATGTGGATCAGCAGACAGGGGACATGGAGGTCAAAGAACAGAACAGTGGAGATGTGGATGAGCAGACAGGGGACACAGAGGTCAAAGGACGGGACAGTGGGGATGTGGGTCAGCAGACAGGGGACACAGAGGTCAAAGGATGGACAGTGGGGATGTGGATCAGCAGACAGGGGACACGGAGGTCAAAGGACGGGCAGTGGGGATGTGGATCAGCAGACAGGGGACACGGAGGTCAAAGAACAGAACAGTGGAGATGTGGATGAGCAGACAGGGGACACAGAGGTCAAAGGACGGGACAGTGGGGATGTGGGTCAGCAGACAGGGGACACAGAGGTCAAAGGATGGACAGTGGGGATGTGGATCAGCAGACAGGGGACACGGAGGTCAAAGGACGGACAGTGGGGATGTGGATCAGCAGACAGGGGACACAGAGGTCAAAGGACGGACAGTGGGGATGCGGATCAGCAGACAGGGGACACGGAGGTCAAAGGACGGGACAGTGGAGATGTGGATGAGCAGACAGGGGACACAGAGTTCAAAGGACGGACAGTGGGGATGTGGATCAGCAGACAGGGGACACGGAGGTCAAAGGACGGAACAGTGGAGATGCGGATGAGCAGACAGGGGACACAGAGGTCAAAGGATGGACAGTGGGGATGTGGATGAGCAGACAGGGGACACGGAGGTCCAAGGATGGGACGGTGGGGATGTGGATCAGCAGACAGGCGACACGGAGGTCCAAGGATGGAACATGGGGATGTGGATCAGCAGACAGGGGACACGGAGGTCAAACGAAGGACAGTGGGGATGTGGATCAGCAGACAGGGGACACGGAGGTCAAACGAAGGACAGTGGGGATGTGGATCAGCAGACAGGGGACACAGAGGTCAAAGGACGGGACAGTGGGGATGTGGATCAGCAGACTTGAGCATCGGGGACCTGAGAAGTCCAGTCGACCCTCCTGAACCATCTGAGAAGTCTGGACTGGATAGGTAGACATGCGCCTGCTCTTCCACACTGACGAGCTCAATCAGAGAATCAATGTTAATCTATTTCACTAGAGTAACCACTTCTTTATCTATGGATAGCCAATCATACACTTTAAACTCAATATTTACTCAAAATAAATAAAAGCAGAATGAAAGAATGATGTCCTGGAAGTCACAAAACAAAGGTGTCCAAAGACAGAAACAGGTCTAACCCAGCGAAGGCAAGAACAAGAGGAGAAGACAGGACCAAATCCTTCAACTTGCCTTTTCTCACAGCTACACCACATGCTGCAAGTAAGCTAAGAGGAGTGTGTGGAGGCTCCAATCTGCCTCTCCTTGAAACTGTCCTAAGCAAAGAAGGAATAATCAGGTCTGGAAGGTGGAGTGAGGGAATGTGGAGTGAGTTGCCACGTCTGTAAGCAAATGATGGTCAAAGCTAAACAAGCAGCACACAGGAGCCAACACAAGAGGCCCTTGTCTGTGCATTTCCCTAGACTGAGAATTTAAAAAAATGTAACGAGAAGGCTTGAACAAAGTAGAAGGCACTGTCACAGTTAGCTTCTGTTGTCAACCTGACACACCTGGAAGCAGGAACCTCAATGGAGGACTTTCCTCTATCAGACCAACTGTGGCCTGTTTGTGCTGATGTGGCCCTATGCAGAGCAGCACTCCCCACGGACCCTGCTCCAGCCCCACTCCAGCTCCTGCCCTGGCTCCCCTCCATGACCCACTGTCACCTGGAAGTGTAAGATGCAATAAACCCTTCTTCCCCTGGTTGTTTTTGGTCAGCATTTTATCACAGCACTAAAAAGAAAGCTAGGACAGCCACAAAATTCCCTTATTCAAATAAACAAACGATAACCTCAGAGGCTATCAGCATATTTCACAAGTCAGGAAGAAAAATGGAATGAACTATTGAGGTTTCCCTCATCATTCATACTGCAAAAAATGAAATGCAGCTGGGTGTTTTCATACCAGTGCTGTTAGACTTTAAATCTTTGTTTTGATGGACACAGGATGGAAAGATGCCCAAATGGCCCATCCTGGCCGTAGAGTTAGGCTGGGGCTACCCAGACATCACCCAGCTACCGGCTGTACCTCCTCTGGTGGTGAACTGACAAGCACATCATGCTGGGCTCCCAGCTGAGGATCTTACGATTAAGCTAGCATTCCTGGCTCATTCCTAATTAGAAATAATGCACACTTGTTAACTGGAAGATTTATGGAGACTATTTAAAGCTGCAACCCTGGGACAGCCAGATCCCAAAGCCATCCAAGAGGATGGGCTGCAGACACACAGGACACTTTTTCCTACAGAACTCCAGTTTCACAAAAACTTTTGCTCTGGCCAGAAATGTAAATTGCATGATGTTAGAACTTCTAAAATAACTTAAGAATTTAATTCAATTTCGCCTTAAACTCAAATTCATTATTAAAGCATTGCAGTGTACCTACACATGCAGACTCCCACTGCTGGACAGAGGAATGGAAAATGACGGGAACCACTCTGAAATTCAATTAAAGATGAGATTCCGAACCTCGAAGCCCAAGACAGCAGGAAGGACAGAAGGCAGAGTCAAGTCACAGGCAGAAATGGAAACGTGTATAGAGAAGTGGATGGAACCTCCCCCAGCCAGAGTCAAAGGTAGAAATGGAAACGTGTATAGAGAAGTGGATGGAACCTCCCCCAGCCAGAGTCAAAGGTAGAAATGGAAACGTGTATAGAGAAGTGGATGGAACCTCCCCC
>VZQC01015660.1:46422-71013 GCA_009823505.1 Rhizomys pruinosus
CCACCACGCCCGGCGAGAACTTTACAGTTTCAAGAGACTACTTATTTCACTTAAGATAAGCCGAGATGCCCATCAACAGAGAAATGGACAGAAAATATGGCATACTTTTAACAGAGCACCGGCTTCTGTTAAGCTGTGAAGAAGAACGAATCATGGCATGTGCAAGAAACAGATGGACCTGGAGATCATCGTGCAGATACTAACCAGATGCAGACAGTGAGAAGTATTTTCTCTCAAGCATTATGAGATGTATACATACATGTCTACATGTTTGAGTATGTGCACGGAGATGTTGAGAAGGGAAGAAAAAACCCTTAAGGGGACCCACGGAGCCAGAGAGGGTATGGAATGCACATAACATGAAAAAAGAGAAGGGGGGGGGCTGCTCCAGGAGAGAGATCAGATAGAGGAAGAGGAGAGAGATCAGATAGAGGAAGAGGAGAGAGATCAGGGAGAGGAAGAGGAGAGAGATCAGGTAGAGGAAGAAGAGAGATCAGGTAGAGGAAGAGGAGAGAGATCAGGTAGAGGAAGAGGAAAGAGGTCAGGTGGAGGAAGAGGAGAGAGATCAGGTAGAGGAAGAGGAGAGAGATCAAGTAGAGGAAGAGGAGAGATCAGCTAAAGGAAGGAGAGATCAGGTAGAGGAAGAGGAGAGAGATCAAGTAGAGGAAGAGGAGAGATCAGCTAGAGGAAGAGGAGAGATCAGCTACAGGAAGAGGAGAGAGATCAGCTAGAGGAAGAAGAGAGAGATCAGCTAAAGGAAGGAGAGATCAGGTAGATGAAGAGGAGAGAGATCAGGTAGAGGAAGAGGAGAGAGATCAGGTAGAGGAAGAGGAGAGAGATCAGGTAGAGGAAGAGGAGAGAGATCAGGTAGAGGAAGAGGAGAGAGATCAGGTAGAGGAAGAGGAGAGAGATCAGGTAGAGGAAGAGGAGAGATCAGGTAGAGGAAGAGGAGAGAGATCAGGTAGAGGAAGAGGAGAGATCAGGTAGAGGAAGAGGAGAGAGATCAGGTAGAGGAAGAGGAGAGATCAGGTTGAGGAAGAGAGGGGAGGACAGAAGTGGTAAGTAGGGAAGTTACAAATGAGAAGAGATTGTGTGTGTATCTGTGTGATACCTGTGTATCTGTGTGGTGTGTGTGTCTGTGTACCTGTGTGCATATCTGTGTGTGTATCTGTGTGTGTAACTGTGTGTACCTGTGTGTGTGTCTGTGTTTGTGTGTATCTGTGTGGTATATGTGTATATGTGTGTGTGTGTGTGTGTGTGTGTGTGTGAGTGTTTGACACTACCTAGAGTCATTCATGGGTCAATGATCTGTACCCGCTGGCCTGTGCTCAGGACTGTAAAAGTCTGTCTTGATGGATACCAGCAGCTGTGAGCAGCACTGGTCCCTAGGCAGGCATCCCAAGGAGCAAGAGACAGCCAGCTGAAAGCAAGGACCATGTGTTCCTGAGCTCTTGACCATGTGGACTGACTGGCTGCTTCATTCCTGCCTCAACTTCTCCAAACCATGGGCTGTTAACTTGAAACTGAAAGCCAGGTAAGCCTTTCTCCCTAAGTCGCTGTCCTCCAGGTAAGCCTTCCTCCCTAAGTCGCTGTCCTCCAGGTAAGCCTTCCTCCCTAAGTCGCTGTCCTCCAGGTAAGCCTTCCTCCCTAAGTCGCTGTCCTCCAGGTAAGCCTTCCTCCCTAAGCTGCTCTCCTCCAGGTGCTCTGTCACAGCGACAGAAACAAAACTACACCAATATGAAAAACACAGTGATGGCAGCACGTCAGGCACCTCACAACGGCCTGTAACTGCAGCTGCAGGCATCTGACTTCTGGTCTCCACAGGCACCTGTAACTGCAGCTGCAGGCATCTGACTTCTAGTCTGCACAGGCACCTGTAACTGCAGCTGCAGGCATCTGACTTCTGGTCTGCACAGACACCTGTAACTGCACCTGCAGGCATCTGACTTCTGGTCTGCACAGACACCTGTAACTGCAGCTGCAGGCATCTGACTTCTGGTCTCCACAGGCACCTGCACTCATGCAGACACACGGATGTGCAATTAAATAAAAATCAATTTAAGAAATAAGTCAAAAATTTAAAAACTCCTATGTGGTATGTTTACTTACAGTATCAAATATCAGTACTGGTTTCCACTTCAGAGCAGACCACCGAAACACCACCACTAACAACATTAACTGCGGCATCCATCGTACAAATCATGTAACAACACTCCAGTAAAAAATGGTATCGTTTGAAAAGAGGAATAAATGTAGCAGAAGAAACATTCAGGACACGGGAAAGGAGAAGCAAGGATGGGATGGCTGGTTGTTGCTCTGCAACCTTGGGAGCCAAGCTGGGTGCACACAGCATGGTGCCTGAGAAAAGCAAGACAACTACCTAGAGCCAAGCCCAGCCCGGCATAGAACACACCACTGCCTGGAGTGAATGTGAACTTTGCATGAAAGTCCTTTCAGACATAGAAATACCAGACAGGCACCTGCCATCCCTAACAGAGAACACGAAGTTAACCTGGCCTTCAGCACCATCCCTCTGACAAGAACACAATAAAAACCCAGCGCACACAGAGCTTCAGGCTCATGTGTGTGCACACACGCTCCTCACCAGGCTTCAATTTCCTCAAGTCCATAAGAAAGGACAGGATTTTCCCTCTAGTCTGGCTCTATGAAAGGCTCCGACTTTCCCCTTGGAATCCCTGGAAGAGTTCAGCTTCTCAGAGCCTTCATAACCTTAAAGGACATTTACAATTAAGAAACAGGAAGAATGGAAAAAGATACATGTTTCCAGAAGCAGCCAGTCTAAGAAGAGGTATGTACACCCCTCACCCTTCACAGAATATGTCTCCAGCAGCATTTGCTAAACTTGGACTCCTAAAAACCAGGGCATAGACTGCCACCCAAGTAGAGGTCGCCACCCTGAGTGATGTCTCTGACCCAGTCAAAGAGACCCCCAGGACTGGAGACAGCTTGGAGAAAGGCAGGCCCCAGGCAAGGCCTAGACTAGCCTCACCCCATCAGACAGGAACAAGAACCTGCACACAAGACATCTAACTCAACAGTGACAGTCTGTCCAGCAGCATCTCCTGCTACAGTAAAATGACTTTTCTAAATGGCTACGAGGACACAGGTCTGTTATAGATGTGGAAAGCAGAACTGCCCCCTGCTGTGACGTGGGGCAGGCAGGGCAGACTGGGGTACACAGCAACAAAGGGAAACTGTGCTGTGTTTTCTTTCATTTGTTTTTGAATGTGTGCATTGACAATCAAAGCCAGAGCCTCGTGCATGTCAGTCAAGGACTCTACCACAGACACACTTCCTGCCCCTCTGAGCAAACATTTTATATAAAGATTTAACAGTAGATTGAAGGAAGAGATTTACTTTTTATACAATAAACACTACATAATGTATAAAGAATCAAAGATGAGCCAGGTGTGGTGGCACATGCCTTTAATCTTAGCACTTGGGAGGCAGAGGCAGGCAGATCTCTGTGAGTTCAAGGCCAGCCTGGTCTACATAGTGAGCTCCAGGCCAACTTGGACTAAAGGAAGACTCTGTCTATAAAATTTAAATGCACATTCCCTACACAACTCCAGACCTCAGCATCCAGGTAATGTAGACTTTTTGGAGGACATTTGAAATTATACTTAAAATTATAAAACATTCTACTTCCAACCAGAAAACACAGTATCCAAAACAGTGATTTCCAAATACTGGACAACAGCATGAATAATTTTAATTTATGAAAAACAGAAACATTTTAATTTATGAAAAACAGAAACAAACAAGTGACCACTGTAACTGCCCAACTAGACGAGATTCCAGACCAGACCCTCCGAACTAAAACAAAATGGTTCTCCCTGAGTTAAAGCAGGGATAGGCTCTCACTAGACAGCTAAACTCACAAGGCCAAGAATCTGAGCTTAAGACCTCCAAAGAGAGGCAGACACTCTGAAGTTCTGAGTAGAATACTAGACTATTCCCACACGAGGAAAAGAAGTGTACCCAGTGATGGGAAAAACAAACAAAAGAGTAAAGGGACAGCGGACTGAGCGCCGGGTGACGCAGGACTGTGAGCGCTCCTCCCATTGCTCCTCCCAGAGGGACGGAGCTGTACCCAAGGGGCAACTCAGCTGCTCGACTGATGGCTGTCAGATCCCTCTGCACACCAGACAGCCGTCACAGCTGCCCAGAACAGAACTAGGCAATGTCCCCACATCCCAGAGGGCAGACGGAGTCAGAGCTGAAGTCCCACTGCTGTCCCCAAGTCTGGTGGTCTGTGCGGTGACTGGAGCCACTCCTGAAGGCCCATCAAGCAGTGTGGCCCTTCCATTCTCCCAGAGACCTGGAGAGCTGGCAATCACGAACCCCATGTCAGTCCCCCGTCTGCCTGCCCAAAGGTGCTGAGCAGACTTTCCGCTGGCAGCCCTGGCCTGGGTCCTCCTGAGGACTCCGTTCCTGCCATGAAAGACCCAGGACTGCCAGGGCCATGCCTGCAGCCGGGTTTTGCTTCCAGTAATGGCTTCAGCCATGACAGCTTCAAACACCCTTTAGACGACCGTCCTCCGGCCTGCTCAGATGACCTCGCTCACAGCTACTCCAGAGCACTTCTCAGCAGTCCTCTCCTGCACCTGGAGGAGCACCTCTCTTGCTCACAGTAGCTGGTGGGCCGACAAGCCCTCCTGCCCACTGCCCAGGCTGTAGTACCAGCTCTAACACAGGCCTCGCCCAGCAGCTGTACACTGAGGCTCCCTGCAACCACAGCTATGTGGCCCAGGCTGCCCTTGAGCTCAGAGCTCTACCAGCCTGTATCTAGCCTCTGTGTACTGGGTGCTGAGGCGATTCGGGCCTGGTGCTCTTTCTGTGGGTGTCATCGCAACCAGAGCAGAGTCCCTGGGGCTCCAGCACCAGGTGTCAGAGCAGAGACGGGAGACACTGCCCACCAGAGCGCTCCTGAAACCAGAGATGCAAAGTGGTGACCAGGAAGCCCAGGAGCTGAGGGCCCAAGAGCCAAGGTGTAGACATCACTATACACAAGCACTGGAAAGGTCATCCAGCTCCAGCCCTCCCAGAGCTGGCCCTCTGGGGACCAAGGGTCCATCCTGCGCTCACAGCTGCCCAGCTCCTGAGGGCTGGCCTCAGGACCAGGGTCCAGGGCAGCACAGGGTCCTGATGGTGAGCACAGGGGGCCCTGGCCTGCTCCTAAGTCTACCTGACATAGCAGACACACTCTAGCCACCCAGGGGCCCCAGAACACACTGCAGCCAGAAGCCTGCGTTCCTGCTCGAGTCCATAAGCAAGGAGAACACTGACCACTGGGGCATCCTCAGTCACAACTGAGCAGAGGTAGCTCTGTTCCCGCCACTCCTACAGTCACCCTGAATGGGCCGGCCAAGGCTAACAACACAAAACCCAACAATCCATGACAAGACAACAAGCAGCAATCCAGCAGCATGCCGCACATGCCTGGCTTCCAGTAGAAAGCTTCTACACACATGGAGTAAGGAGAAAATAATCCAGAACCAGGAGGGAAACATCCACAGAAACACAAGACCAGTCAGAGTCAGGACAACAGGACGACAGGACAGGACAACAGGACGACAGGACACGAGGACTTTTTGTGTCCTTGGGAAGGAGAAAGGCAAGTGGAATCTGAAGGGGACTTCCAAAACAGATTCCAGCAGACCTGCTTAGCATCACTGAACCAAGCCAAAATCCAGCAGTAGTCTACACCCAAAGCAAGTGGGATGGGGACATGGGATGTGGGGTAAGCTCGAGAGTCCTAAAGTATGTGCAGCTGGCAGCTGGAGCCCTTCAAAACTACAGAGGCCAAATAAAGTATATGAAGAAATGTGACTGAAACTTTCCAATTTTACAAGCACTGTACACAAAGGAGACCACAAAGTGATCAGCCTGCAGGAGTGAGCACAAAGCAGTGCCAACGTGTCCCATGGCCTAATCACAGAAAACAGAACCACTTAAATAATCCAGGAAAGAAGATCTATTACATACAAAGGAATTAAAATAAGAATAAATTCAGATCTCTGGCCCAAAACCACACAAGCCAAAGGACAATGGAAAGGTAACACCTTATATTTAAGTCTGATGGTTTCTTTTGACCATAATCTAGGCCGACCTGAAAAACACTGATGAGGCTGGGAAAGGGCTCTTCTGCTGTGTGATAGGAACAGGGCACAGGGCAGCACAGGCACCACCCACCTTCATGACTACATAACTCTGCACAGCCCCTCAGCAGCAGAGCCACTGTCCATGGAGAACACTTCCTGATGGCCCAGGAGTAAGCTGCCATCCAGTGTAACTAAACACAGGCTAACACAAGATGGTGCACTGAGAATGAGGCTTGGTCCCCACTTGGTGGCCATTTGGGAGGTTTAGATGTGGCCCTGCTGGAGGAAGCGTGTCACAAGGAGGCTTCAATCTTGCCCACTTTCCAGGTGCGCGCGCACATGCGCGTGTGCGTGTGTGTGTGTGTGTGTGTGTATGTGTGTGCGTGTATGTGTGTGTGTCTCCCTCTCTCCTGCTGCTGCCCACCTCCCCAGCTGTGTGTGTGTGTGTCTCCCTCTCTCTCTCCTGCTGCTGCCCCCCTCCCCAGCTGCCTCGGCCACACCTCCCCACCATGATGGATCCTTACCCTCTGGAACTGTAAGCCAAAGAAACTCTTCCTTCTCTTAAACTGCCCTGGTCATATGATTTCTCTAATCCAGGGGAGTCCACTGCGCATACATATGCCCACTGCTCCCGGCAACTGGGACACCAGTTCTCAGGATCTGGACTGGAACTTCTAGTTTGCTGAGTTTCAAACTTGAACTCATAACTCACGCTACAGCCCAGGCCTGTGCTGCACTCGTTCCTGGGTCTCTAGAACTCTGACTGCAGATCTTAGGACTTCTCAGACCCCCATAAACAAGTGACCAACCCCTGTAATAAGACTCTCACATACACTGTTAGGCACACAAACATGTACTCATGCATGTATACATACATGTAGGTCTGGACACTTTCTCCAGAGAACCCTGATTTCTGGGCTTAATTTGCTCTCTTCTTCCATACTTTAAGAGCTCTTAGGTCACTACTGAGTCATTACTTTCTAAATAAAGCACTTATTACTACCAAACTTCCTTCACAGCACTACGCTACCCGCAGTCCACAAGCTATCCTGTAAATTTAACTTTTATTCACTGTGAAATATCTTATTTCTCTTACAATTTAGATGGGCTATTTAGGAGTATGTTATTTAAGTTATTTGAAAACTTTCCATATTTCTTTGTTGATTTTTAATGTATTTCTACGGTGGTTGGAGAGCTTTTGTATAATGTCAGTTTTCTAAGTTAAATCAAGACTTGGGTGGCTCAGAATATGTTTTTGAACATTATGTGTTTAAAGAAAGTCCTAATCTGACCCTGTTAGGTGGAGACACCCCCCCCAAAAAAAAAAAATATTGACTCTATCAGATAACTGATAATTTTATCTTCTGTATACTGATTTTTTTCTGCCTATTTTAACTACAGTGTAAGTGCCTGGGCCTGCAGCTATCTTGTCAGTTCTGTCACTCCATGCTTTTTTGATGCACGTGTGCTGGATAGCTTTAGTGTCAACTTGCCACACCTGAGTTAAGGGAGTCTAAATTAGGGAATTGCCTCCATTAGACTGGCCTGTGGCCATGTCTGCCAGGTATTTTCTTGATTGTTGAGTGATGTGGGAGGGCCCAGCCCACTGTGGGCAGTGCCATCCTTGGGCAGGTTGTGTATTGTATAAGAAAGCAGGTTGAGAGCTGGGCGTGGTGGCACACGCCTTTAATCCTAGCACTCAGGAGGCAGAGGCAGGCAGATCTTTATGAGTTCAAGGCCAGCCTGGTCTACACAGTGAATTCCAGGACAGCTGGGCTTCAGGAAGACCCTGTCTCGAAAAGAGCAAAAAAAAAAAAACAAAACAAAACAAAAGAAAGCAGGTTGAGGATGGGCCAGGGGAGCAAGCCAGTGAGCAGTGTTCCTCCATGGCCTGTGCTCCAGCTCCTGCCTCCAGGTTCCTGCCCTGAGTTCCTACCTTGAGCTCTAAGATGAACTATAACTTGGGAGATATTGCACAAACTCTTTTCTCCCCAAGTTGGTATTGGTCAGAATGTTTTGTCACAGCCAACTGAAGGCAAACTAGAACAATATGTATTTAGGGATTATTATTCCTGGTTAACCTTTCTGTTAGCACTGCAGAATGATTCCTGGTCTGACACACCACCTCAGGTCTCTTGGACTATCTTTACAGCCATTAATTGCATTTTTTCTTCATAAAGTACTGACACTCTTATTGACAGCATGCAGTATTCTGCTTTTTTATTTAGTGTGTACCAAATTATGCTCAGGTGTTCAGATCATTTGCCTTCAATGCAATCACCTCATTGTTTCTATTTCCCATTCTGCCTTTTTTCTTACCTCTACTGACTTATGATGGGTTTAAATTTTTTCCTTAATTTCATTTTATGTCCAGTATAGATTTTCTAGGTTTATTTATTGGCTAAGTGGTTACTTAATTAAATGATACAGGGGTTTACACTACATATATTTAACTTGAAATTATATATATATATATATATTTATGTTAATATATTGCCATTTCATCTTTTTCATAATATAGGTATACAGTTAACTTCTGCATTCTTAAATTTTTATATTCTTTTTTGTATGTATTTTTCCCAGCACTTGTTAAATTCTTTTTCACAAAATTTTTTTATTGTTATTAAACTTTTTCATAAGTCTTACATCATTTCTCAATTGAATCTAGAGTTACTTCCCTTTCCATGCCCCCCACCCCACCCAAGTCCCTGAACTCTGCCATACATGTCCTGCATCTTTTTCTGAGTCTTTCCAGAGTTTTTTCCACTTCTTTTGTTATTGTTCTCTCCTACTTGTATTGCTTCAGTATACACAAACACACACACACACACACACACACACACACATATATTTGAATTGGAGGAGTTTTTTGTTGTATTTTTGAGACAGGGTCTCCCTTTAGTACCAGCTGGCCTGGCTTGCTCTGTAGACCAGGTTGGCCTTGAACTCGCTGAGATCTGCCTGCCTACTGGGATTAAAGGCATGTGCCTCCACGCCTGGCTATAATATTCTATAGGCCAACAATGCAGTTTTATTTTTGCTTTGCATATTCAATTAGCTTTAACATTTCTACATTTACCTAAGAACTTGCTGTTTCTGACACTCCTGATGCCTTCTATGAGCTCTGCCTGGAGCTTCAGTCGGGCCTCCCTCTTCTTCCTGAAGGAATGTCTCTGTAGTGCACTCTGGCCACAGGTAACTGCCCCCTTCTGTTTGTCAGCCTTGAAGATACTTTCTCTGAGCCTTATGTTCTCTCCCTACATTAGTTACTTTCTGATGCAGATGAGTGACCTCATCCAGTGCACTGAAAAGCTGAACAGAGGAAACTCATTGCTCCAAATAAGAAAAATAACAGGTCACAGTTCCACCCAAGCACTACAACTACCTCGCACATGACTTGAAGCACACTGACCCCTTTCCCAGAAGGCAAGGCTCTCTGTGATCTTCACTTCTTGTATTATGACACAAAACTTTCATAATCTTTATGATGTTAAAAATCTCTCCTATTACTAGTGAGGGAACAAAATATGGAAGAAAACAAAGACTTTTATTTGTTCTGTATTTATTACATGTATTCGTATGAAAATTACCAATCTTGCTTCTGTACCTGGTCCTTTGGTCATGTCATCTCTGTGACTCCCTTCTTGGACATGTCATCTTTGTGACTCCCTCCTTGGTCATGTCATCTCTGTGACTCCCTCCTTGGTCATGTCATCTCTGTGACTCCCTCCTTGGTCATGTCATCTCTGTGACTCCCTCCTTGGTCATGTCATCTCTGTGACTGCCTCCTTGGTCATGTCATCTCTGTGACTCCCTCCTTGGTCATGTCATCTCTGTGACTCCCTCCTTGGTCATGTCATCTCTGTGACTCCCTCCTTGGTCATGTCATCTCTGTGACTCCCTCCTTGGTCATGTCATCTCTGTGACTCCCTCCTTGGTCATGTCATCTCTGTGACTCCCTCCTTGGTCATGTCATCTCTGTGACTCCCTCCTTGGTCATGTCATCTCTGTGACTCCCTCCTTGGTCATGTCATCTCTGTGACTCCCTCCTTGGTCATGTCATCTCTGTGACTCCCTCCTTGGTCATGTCATCTCTGTGACTGCCTTCTTGGTCATGTCATCTCTGTGACTGCCTTCTTGGTCATGTCATCTCTGTGACTCCATCCTTGGTCATGTCATCTCTGTGACTGCCTTCTTGTTCATGTCATCCCTGTGACTGCCTTCTTGGTCATGTCAGTATCTGTGACTCCATCCTTGGTCATGTCATCTCTGTGACTCCCTTCTTGGTCATGTCATCTCTGTGACTCACTCCTTGGTCATGTTAGTATCTGTGATGGTCTTCTTGGTCATGTCATCTCTTTGACTCCCTTCTTGGTCATGTCATCTCTGTGACTCCCTTCTTGGTCATGTCATCTCTGTGACTATCTTCCTGGTCATGTCATCTCTTTGACTCCCTTCTTGGTCATGTCATCTCTGTGACTCCCTTCTTGGTCATGTCATCTCTGTGACTATCTTCCTGGTCATGTCATCTCTGTGACTCCCTCCTTGGCCATGCCATCTCTGTGACTCCCTCCTTGTTCATGTCATCTCTGTAACTCCCTCCTTGGTCATGTCATCTCTGCGACTGTCTTCTTGGTCATGTCATCTCTGCGACTCCTTTCTTGGTCATGTCATCTCTGTGACTCCCTTCTTGGTCATGTCATCTCTGTGACTATCTTCCTGGTCATGTCATCTCTGTGACTCCCTCCTTGGTCATGTCATCTCTGTGACTCCCTTCTTTAGCTCCCATCCACACTCCCTCTGCCTTCAGCAAGGGCCTCATAGACCCTAATTTTCATGTTGAAAGTATTTAGGCCACAACAGTGCTGCCTGACTTGAGTTGTGTGGATCTGCTGACTGGAGCATAGAGACAAGAGCAAGAAGCCACCAAGGACAGCCCCTGGATCCCAGAACTTCTTCCTTGCCTCCACGGGTGACTATGGGGAAGCCTTAACTTCTACTGGGCAGCCGTTGTGTCCCCTGGTAGCAGCATTGCTCCCTCTGAAGTCTAGACCTGCAAGGGTAAGAACATGGAACAGGAAGCCGAACAGGAAGTCAAGCTAGGCCGGTGGGGCCCTAGATGATACTGTCATTAGCATCCCTACCCATGATTTCTGGAACCAGTGACCCCTGACCATGCAACAGCACCACATACCAGATGTTGAGTAAGGACAGCTGTAGCCTCTAGGGAATCCTATCTGGGCTTTCAAGGTTTAGCCACCACCCTGGCATGGTAACTGGCCTGAAGAGAACATTCCTTTATTCTGTGAAAGACCTAACTCTGGACAGGATGGAAGATGTTTTGACAGCCAGTGAACCCAATTAACCTTGAGCCTCTAGCTACATTCTTTGGAAATGGCATGAGTCCTTGGTCAGATCTGCCAGGAAGCAAGTTCACTGATGAGAAGTAGGCTGTGTGGGCTATCACAATGCTGTGTAGACTATCACAATGCTATGTGGGCCATCACAACACTCCATGGGCCATCACAACGCTCTGTGGGCCATCACAACGCTGTGTGGGCCATCACAATGCTCTGTGGGCCATCACAATGCTCCGTGGGCCATCACAATGCTCCGTGGGCCATCACAACGCTGTGTGGGCCATCACAATGCTGTGTGGGCCATCACAACGCTGTGTGGGCCATCACAATGTTCCGTGGGCCATCACAATGCTCCATGGGCCATCACAATGCTCCGTGGGCCATCACAATGCTCCGTGGGCCACCACAACGCTGTGTGGGCCATCACAATGCTCCGTGGGCCATCACAACACTCCATGGGCCATCACAACGCTCCGTGGGCCATCACAACGCTGTTTGGGCCATCACAATGCTCTGTGGGCCATCACAACACTGTGTGGGCCATCACAACGCTGTGTGGGCCATCACAATGTTCCATGGGCCATCACAATGCTCCGTGGGCCATCACAATGCTCCGTGGGCCATCACAATGCTCCGTGGGCCATCACAATGCTCCGTGGGCCATCACAACGCTGTGTGGGCCATCACAATGCTCTGTGGGCCATCACAATGCTCCGTGGGCCATCACAATGCTCCGTGGGCCATCACAATGCTCTGTGGGCCATCACAATGCTCTGTGGGCCATCACAATGCTCTGTGGGCCATCACAATGCTCCGTGGGCCATCACAATGCTCTGTAGGCTATCACAATGCTCTGTGGGCAATCACAATGCTCTGTAGGCTATCACAATGCTCTGTGGGCTATCACAATGCTCCGTAGGCCATCACAATGCTCTGTGGGCCATCACAATGCTCTGTGGGCTATCACAATGCTCTGTGGGCTATCACAATGCTCTGTGGGCTATCACAATGTCCTGTAGGCTGTCACAATGGTGGCTAAGGCATTCTGTGACCCCCACCATGATTGTTTTCACAGAAGACATGGAAGAAAGACCCTATCAGTATCTTTCCAATGAGAACAAACCCTGCCATTTCCATAATGGAAGTGTCCAACAACATAATCAACTTGCCACTAGGACACTGGCTGACCATCCTGGGGGAGTAGTGCCATGTCATGGGAGGGCTTCCATGTCAGTAGGTACAGCTGGCAAATTGGACACTGAGCAGTGGTCACCATGTAGGTCAGCCTGGTGAGTGGAAATCCATAGCACTGAGACATGCCTAAGTCCATCTCCTCCAAAGTGACAGTGCTGCACATAACCCAGTGAAGCACCTCAGAGGTAGGGGAAGCAGCTGACATACCGTGGATGGATTTATTTCTACAGATAGCAGGCCAGAAAGCAGGTCGTCCTGTCCACAAAATTATTCTTGTCTTCTTCTGCTGACATCACCCCTTGGGGAACACAACAGGGGGCAAAAATATCTTCAGGATTTTCGCCCATGTGGAGAGATGTGTTTGTACACCTCATTCCCAACCTTCCTGTCTTCTTCAGCTGTCAAATCTTGTTCTTTCTTGATCTCTGCCCATTGAGCCAAATCCTTAGCCACAAGTTATAAGTTGGTATGGAAACACACACCACACGCTTCCCCTTCTGGTCAACAGTAATAGCCAGCACAGTGTTTCCCAGACCACTATCCAGACATGTCCACAGCAGCACTGCAGTGCTGCAGATAGTGCTCTGGAGTAGAGCCTGCATAGCTACAAACCAGGCCCGAGTCTTTCCTTCTGCTGTTAAATGGTGTCAAGAAATTCGCCATGAGGGCAGAAGTGTGTGTGGGAGGGAGAAGTCAGTAGAGCAGAGTGGGTGCCATGGACGTTAGAACACGGATGGAACTTGCACAGACATCACAGTGCCCAGCTCTGTGTGGTGATGGAGCTTTAATGATGACAACTGATCACAAGTGCCCACCTGTGTGTTGATGGTCCTCTCATGATGAAGACTGATCACAAGTGCCCATCTATCCCTGTGTAGTAACTGAGTTCTCATGATGAAGACATGTCTTCCCAGGCTCTCTGTGCTTTACCTTTGATAGCTCACTGAGGCTTCACTGAGGTGACAGATCTAGAAGCAAGCAGTTAGCAGGGAGGTCCTGAGCAGAATCAGCAAGGTTTGCATGAGGTCTCCTCCAGAAGAGGAGAATTAATCCCTCCAAAAGGACATGATGAGACGCCTCACAGTGAACTAGGATTGGCTCTTCAAACCACAGGAAAGACCCACGGCATTCTGGGGCTCAACACCCCCAGCTTCATCAGGGTTCTGCTGCATTTCCCCACCCCAACCTTCAGACCCCAGTCTGACTGTCAGGACCGCCCCAGCCCCAAGTTCCTTCAAACCAACACTCTACCATGACATACCTATTTAACTACTCTCACAGACCTGATGGTGATGTCCTTCAAGACCCAAAGTATCATCGACTTCAGATTCGCCCCAGGACCCAGTCAGGCACCTGAAACTTCAGTCGCTACTCAGTCAAGACTGCTAGGCTGAATGGCACTTCCCATGGAGTCTGGCCTCCCAGTGTTCAGTCTTCAGACTCCACTTTGACAGTTCTCATTCCTTGAGTGTGCCCCTATCGAAAACCTGGCCTGATATGTCATGTCTCTTTAAAAGCAAACAGACTTGTCCACCAAGACAAAGTACTGGCTTGCTCACATTTTTCCAAGATGATATAAAACTTACTCTAACCACTAATTTTCATTCCCCCTTGAATTAAAAATACCAGAATACTCAGCACATATTTTTCATCTGATTCTGACTTTAGTATGAATCACCTGTAATTTTTTTTCTCCTAATTGAGAATCAATTCTAATAAAACTTCTACTGGATAAAACTTCTAGTCCATCCAACAAAATTACTTTCATGTTCCATGAAAACATCCTTATCTGAAGAATACCTTCATCTCTTCTTCCTCTCCTGACGACAACCATGACCAACCCAAGGCTCCTTGAGGAACACTGCTCTATGCTCCTCTCCACGACCACAACAACCAGGTGAGCCACGGTTTCCCACAGACAAGCTGGCACTCCCAGTGTTCTCACACAGGCAGTCCCACAGAAATGCCAGTGGGCCCGTTCCGCTGCTAAACTGACATAATCCAACTAAACATGGCTGTGTCCTGGGAGGGAGGCACGATACTCGTTTTTTGCTTATGTCCCTTTCCTTACATGTCTGTATTCCTAAAATCCTAATTCTTGTGCTGATGTGTTTACATTTTACACAGACACATTAACTTGAGCTGATGCGTTTACATTTTATACTGACACATAACCTTTAAAATGAGTCTCTGGCAATCACATAAACCAGCCAAACACAGGACACTGGAATGGTAACAAAGAAATACGCAGCCGCAAACTCCACCTGATTCAAAGAAAGGCACATCCCAGAGCAACCTGGGAAAACCGAGGAACAGAAGCAGCTCCCCTGCACCCTGAAGGTTGGTTGGTCGGTCAAGATGACTGTGGAAATCTGAAATTCTAATGGCATGGCTTCCCAGGAGCTGACAGTGTGCCTCCCTGTAAGTAACTGCAGGTCAGGACAGGAGAACGTGGAATGGAAAAGTAGCTCTCTTAATTACAGCATCTGCAAACCATTTATGTCTGCCTCAATTACAAAGGGGAAACAAATTAAACAAAGCACATCAAGCCCAGCGTTCACACTGAAGAACCCGAGGACACAGAAGTACCTTTAACACCACCTTCAGCCCAAGCCTTTGCATGCAGTGATGCTGTGAACCACTTCTGACACTGGACCCTCCATATGCTCAACTGTGACACTCAGACTCTGCAAGATGCTCAGCACTCTACTAAAGCAGGAAACAACAGTTACCTTCAGTCATCAGAACAGTGAAAAGTGCAAATACATGCCTAGGTATTTTCACCAAATCTAGGAAATCACTGGGACTTCTGGCTGTCATTTACTAGGAAATCCCTTATACAGAAAGCTCTACTTCACCTAAGCAGTCTTCTTGTTCAGGCATAGGATACAATACATGTCAATAAATATTTGTTTTGTTTTTCAATTTCCCCTTCTGGCAGAACAATTTTGGCAATCTACCGTTTCCAGGCAATTCTCGAACATAAACTGCAGCAGCACCTGTCTATGCTGACACGGCTACAAAAAGCAGATGGGGCTCTGGTATAACTCTGTGTCTCACTAGTGTACAGCCTTTATTGCAGTAAAACTGCTCTACATACCTCCTTTCCAGATCGAATTCTGACTCATTCAATTAGCCACTTAACCTTTCTGCATTCAGAGTCCTTGCTACACTGTGGCCACCATCCTCGAGACAGGTGCACACTCGGTGTTAGTTACCTCATAGTTTTTCAGTATGCACAAGATAGCACTCATGCTACATAGTCCGAATTCACGGATTTAATCAGGATAATCCACAAAGGTCTCTATGAAGTTTTATGCACAGTGAATGAAGGAGAGAAAGGGGGGAACTGAGGTAAAGCAACACTAGGAAGAATCTGAACCGAACAACAGAACACGTCTTCATGAGGACTGCAGCGAGAATGGCAAAATCCGGTCCAAGCTGGTTTCCTCAGAACACTGGAAACTACTCCAGGTCCAGCAACACAGAGAGCATGAGGTCAAGAAAAGCACGGGGTCTGATAAGAACGGTCAGCTTTGTGTCACCTCAACCTCCTCCCTCAACCCTGCTCTCACCTCAACCTCCTCCCTCAACCCTGCTCTCACCTCAACCCTCCTCCCTCAACCCTGCTCTCACCTCAACCCTCCTCCCTCAACCCTGCTCTCACCTTAACCCTCCTCCCTCAACCCTGCTCTCACCGCAACCCTCCTCCCCTCCCTGCTCGCACACCTCAACAACCCTCGCCTCAACCGGCTCTCCACCTCAACCCTCCTACCTCACCCTGCTCCACTCAACCCTCCTCCCTCCACCCTGCTCTCACCTTAACCCTCCTCCCTCAACCCTGCTCTCACCTTAACCTCCTACCTCAACCCTGCTCTCACCTTAACCCTCCTATCCTCAACCCTGCTCTCACCTTAACCTCCTCCCTCAACCCTGCTCTCACCTAACCCTCCTCCCTCAACCCTGCTCTCACCTCAACCCTCCTCCCTCAACACCTGCTCTCAACTCAACCCTCCTCCCCACCCTGCTCCAGACCTCAACCCTCCTCCCTCAACCCTGCTCTCACCTAACCCTCCTCTCAAACCCTGCTCTCACCTCAAACCTCCCCTCAACCCTGCTCTCTCACACCTCAACAACCCCCTCCCTCAACCCGGCGCTCACCCAACCGCTCCTCCTCGCCAACCCTGCGCTCCACCTTAAACCCAACCGCGCCTCCCGCAACCCTGCTCGCCATCACCCTCAAACCCTCCTCCTCAAACCCTGCGTCTCACACCTCAACCCGCCTCCCGCAACCCTGCGCTCCACCCAACCCTCCTCCCTCAACCGCCTCTCACCTTAGCCCTCCTCCCTCAACCTGCGGCTCAACCTTAACCCGTCCTCCCTCAAACCCTGCTCTCAACCCTGACCTGCTCTCACCTTAACCCTCCTATCCTCAACCCTGCTCTCACCTCAACCTCTTACCTCAATCCTGCTCTCACATCACCTTAAAACCCGCCTCCCTCAACCCTGCTCTCACCTCAACCCTCCCCCCTCAACCCTGCTCTCACCTCAACCCGCCTCCCTCAACCCTGCTCTCACCTCAACCCTCCTCCCTCAACCCTGCTCTCACCTTAAACACTCATCCCTCAACCTGCTCTCACCTTAACCCGCCTCCCTCAAAACCCTGCTCTCACCTTAACCCTCCTACCTCAACCCTGCTCTCCCTGCACTGAGAAGTACTCACCGTAAGTCAGTGAAAGTTCAGTACGGAAGATGGAGGAAGGGGGAGCACTCACCATAAGTCAGTGAAAGCCTTCTCACTGGACCTGCTGCAAACCCATCAAAACTGGCTACTGTCAGATTCTCAGAGAAAGACTCTCAAAGAGTTAGTGAGACTCATGTCTTAATAAAGGAAAAAAAAAAGTCAACAGAGTGAAATGTACAGGTTTTCTATGGGGCAAATCCAGTTATAACTGTACTATATGTGGATAAGAACATAAGGGAATTATGGTACGTCTATGACACAGCAGTCCACAACTATTACAATTACCCTATCAAAAAATGTGGATGGATTATATACATTTTTATTAAAACTTTTTTCTTTGTTCACTGGGTCTCACAATATAGACCAGGCCTGGACGTGGATCTCAGCGATCTTCTCCTCGGCCCCCCCCATGCCTGAGATTAAAGGTATATCGGAAGAGAAACTAAGCAGGGGGGGGGGGCCGTTTCAAGCAACTAACCCTCCATGTCTTTAGAGAAAAACTCCATTTTTGTGCTAAAGATTTCTTAGCAATAGTGTCATTCTGCAAAAAAAAGCTGAACTGGCAGGCAGGTGGTTCTCACTCAGATGGACCCTTGAACCAGGCTTCAGCAGTGAGGCTGCAGAAGAACTATGGGAATGGGAAGGCGACAAAGAGAGTCTGCTTAGGGACAGCAGGGACGGAGGGAGTCAACAGAGAGCAGAAAGAGGAGACGCTCTGCTATTGAAGATGACATAAGGAGAATGGGGCCCTAAAGTTAGTCATCTAAAATAGTCTCCTGCAATAACCCCAGTAATAAAAGCCCACCAGGATGTGAACTTTATGTGAACTTTGCCTTTAAAAACCCCCGTATAGGCACAAGACCAGTGTTTGCCCCGCTGGGCGAGCGGACTTCACCTGTGTCCTGCAGAATACCAACCTGCAAAGGACCAAGTGAGGGAAAGTGGTGGTGGCAGAATCTAAGCAGTGAAGCCAACATTGAGGCATCAGAAACCCAAAGAAACAACAAATGAATCCTTGCCAAAGACACCACACACACCACACACACACACAAAAAAAAAGAAAAAAAAAAAAAAACGACATGGGAAAAACTCATATAAATCCACACCAAACTCTACCAAACCCTATAGAAGATTCCTAAAATGAAATCTCCCTGGAAGAAACCCAAGACACAAATCTTAAAAACAACTGGGACAATTATCAAATATTCAAAGAAATTAGAGAGCTAAAGGAAGAGAATAAAAAACTCAAGAAGTACCAGAGGGTGATAATGATGAACATTGGAAAGAACTAAGGGAGAGCTTGAAAAACTCAGGAGGACCTAGAGGGAGAAATGACACGTTGGAAAGAACTGAAAAGAGAAAATACAAACTCCAAAGGAAGTGGGAAATGCTGAAAAGATCCCAGGCTTAAAGGGAAAAAGAAAATGACAAACGAACAAAAGACCTACAAGTTGAGAATGACAAGCTCAAGAAGGAGTGGAAACACTAAAGAAATCACAGGGGGAAATGAAAAAGGAAATTAACATTTAAGCCAATCAGCAGGAAAAGATAGGAAAAAAGCCTCAGAAGCTGAATGGATGAAACAGAAAAACGAATATCAGACACACAGGATAACATGGTCCAAAGAAAGCTCAAAATTATGAAAATTAAAAAAAAAAAAAAAAAAACCAAGAGTGGAATTATCAAGAAATATGGGACACTATGAAAAAAGCAAACCTCCACATCATAGGGAAGGGGAAAGAATCCCAAGTCAACACTATTGACAGATCTTCAACAGGAGAATAGAAGAACATTCCCCAAACTGAAAAAAGGCAAACCCATACAAATACAAGAAGCACATAGAACACCAAACAGACAAGACCAGAAAAAGAAACTCCCCCATCCCATATAATTGTTAAACACTAGATGCTCAAAACAAAGACAAAAACTGAAAAGTCACAAAAGAAAAACAACATTACATATCAGGGGAAACCCATCAAATCACAGCTTCACTTCTCAGCAAACAATGAAAGTCAGAAGAATGTGGACCAAAAATATTTCCAGTACTAAACAACAATAGATGCCAACCCAGCCGACGATACCTAAGCTCTAGCAGAAATGTCAATCATAGTGAGGAGAAAGAAGAATCGTTCACGACATGAACAAGATGAAAGAATACATTCCTAAGAAACCAACACTTCAAAAATCCTCGAAGCAATAAACAAAGAACAGAGGAAAGTAGCAACTATCCCCTAAGCAATTAAAAGAGAGAAAACAACAAATCATAACAGAGTAAATTAAAAACCTAGACCAAAAATCAAACCAAAAATAAGGTAAAAAGATGAAACACACATCTGTCAATAATAACCTTAACTACGAATGGTCTAAAAAGCCCAATGGAAAGGCATAGACGGGAGAATGGATTATATGCTGCCTACAAGAAACCGATCTCACCCTCAAGGACAGAATCCACCTTAGAGTGAAATGATGGAAAAAGTGTTCCAATCAAATGTTAACCAAGAAACAGTTGGAGTGGCTATTCAATATCACAAATAAGATCTCAAAGTTCAATAAATTCAGAAAGGGACAAAGGGCCAGTACTCTACTCACCGGAACAATGAACCTGAAGACTTCACAATCTAAATGTCTATGCAAACAAACTCTGTGCACCTAACTTTATAAACACAACTCTGCAGGACCTCAAGACACGATTAATCCGAACACAACTAATAGTGGGAGACTCAACACCCCACTAAGCCCGTTGGATAGCAACGGACAAAAAATAAATAAGAGACATCAGAATTGAAATACAATACCCAAATGGACCTCACAGAATCACAGAGTATTCCACCCAAATACCAGAGATAGACTTTTTACTCAGCACCTCAGGAACATTCTTCCAAAATCGACCACATACGGGGCCAAGGGAACCTCAGAAATACAAAAGAAATGGAAATTATTTCATGCATTCCCTATGCAACCACGGTGCATAAGCTCAATAAGAACCCCAGATAAGTCCCAACTAGCTACAAGAACACATGGAGAGTTTAAACAACACAATCCTGAACAATGAAGGGTCGGGAAAGAAATAAAGAGTGAAAGAAAAGTATCATGGACCTAAACAAAAAAGACAAAACACACAACAAAACCTATGGGATACTTTTAAAGGCAGTCTTGAGAGGGAAATTTAATAGACCTAACTGCCCACATCAAAAAACAAAAACATAAAGGGAACAAATAAATTACCTGACACTGGCTAAAAACACTTGAAGACAACAACAAGAACCCTAAACCCAACAACAGGAAGAAATAACAAAATCAGAGCAAAAATCAATGAAATAGAAACAAAGAAAACAAATCATAAAAATAAAACGAATCAAAAGCTGGTTCTTGAAAAAAATAAACAAAAATAGAACTCTAGCCCAGTTAACCAAAAGAGAGAGATAGAGAGCAACTCCAAATCAATAGGATCAGTGATGAAAAGGGGAAATATCACAAAGACAAAGAAAAAAATCCAGACAATATTGGGACTAATTCAAAATCGATACTCCACTAATTTAACCTAAGAGAATGGAGGAATATCTGAACTCATGGCTCATGGGAATCATGAAGCTTAACCAAGAAGAGAAGTGAAAGTTTAAAACAGACCCATAACATATGAGGGAATTGAAAGTGGGAATAACAAAAAACCTCCCAACTAAAAAGCCCAGCCCAGATGGTTTCATAGCAAATTTCTATAAAATAATTAAAGAGGACTTACCACTTTATTACTCAAAACTTTTCAGAAGGATACAACAGAGAGAATCGCCCAACAAAGCTCCCTCTATGAAGCCAGCATCACTCTAAGAACAAAACCAGGCAAAATGCAAGCAAAAAATGAAAGCTATAGACCCATCTCATTAATGAATATAATGCAAAAATTCTCAACACAATACTTGCACAATCACATAGTGAACCCACATCAAAAATCATCCATCATGAAAGTTGGATTCAACCAGAGATGCAGGGATGGTTTCAACATACGTAAATCAATAAATATCATAAACATTAAATGGACTGAAAGAACAAAACCACACCATCAACGCACTGATTCATAAAAAGCCTTTGACAAGATCCAGCATCCCTTCAATGTTTAAAGTCCTAGAGGAACAAGAGCTGAAGGGAATATCCCTCAACATGATCAAAGCCATATATACAACCTACTGCAAACATCATCCTAAATGGGAAAATTTGGAGAACAATTTTCCTTAAAGGCAGGAACCCGGCAAGACTGCCCCTTATCGCCACTCCTCTTCAACATAGTGCTCGAACACGCTAGGGCAAAAGACAAGAGAGGGAAATTAAAGGAGTTTTAATCAGAAAGAAGAAGTCAATTATCCCTCTTTGCAGATGATATATAGTTTTCCTAAGGGACTGACTTAAAAACTCACAGAAAAAACAGAAATATTAATTGGTTTTTTAAGTAAATCATGTATGTAAAAAAATAACAGAAAAATCAGTAGCCTTTTCCTTTACACCAACAATAAACAATGTGGAGAAGGAATTACAAGGAACCTCCCACTCAAACTAGCCTCAAAAGCTAATAATGATACCTGCGGACAAACCAATCCTAACCAAAATACCAAAGACTCTACAACCAAAAGTGTTAAACCCTGAAGAAGGAAATTGAAAAGAAATCAAGAAGATGGAAACAGGACCTCCTATGCCATGGATTGGGAAAATTAATATAGTAAAAAGACGCTGGAACCAAGCCCATATGGCCCCTCAACAGATGGAGTGGATGACAAAAAAACTCGTGCACAATGGAGAACTATTCAGCGTAAAGAATGATGGCAATAGAACTTTGCAGGTAAATGGAGGGGCTCGAAAGCCATTTGCTGAGTGAGGTGACACTCCCCAGGTAGAATACAAATTGAGAATGCTTTTCCCTCATTTGTGGATGCTAACACCAAATCCACCCAGATGAAAGGCAAGCTGAACAAAAGTTATGTTATTTTATCTAAAAGCAATAGTTTTACATGTGAATTTCTCATGGGCTCTAGAATCCACCCACTAACTATTTTCAGAACTTTGTAATTGCTTATATGGGTGGAGAATAAGTATCCCATATTTTAGAATATTAAATTAACAGAGGAAATGTGAATTCCTAAGCATAAAAAACAGACTGAGAGAAAGATGCAGGACAGTTAGGGCAGAATCGCAATACCTGGAATGGGATGGGTACGGTGGGGGGAAGGGATAGGGGAATAGCCTGAACAGAAATGAAAATGATGTATGAAATCTAAAACATCAATTTTAAAAAAATGTAAAAAAAAAACTATATAGGATTTCCCAGGTTGCTCTCCTAGACCGTGTGTAGTTGAGAGTGGACCCGATCATCAGATCAATCTGGCCTTATTCTCTAAATAAACTTTGTGAAAAACAGCTGCCTGTGTCATTGGTGTTCTGGTGGGGACCTCCAGCCCTAACAATACCAACACGCCTGGCTTAAATTCTAACGACTTTAAACAAACCACAAATCAAAGAGAACTTCCTCCATCTGATCAAAATGGTAGGTAGGAGGATAGGTAGGTAGGTAGTTAGGGGACAGACAGGCATATACAGAGATAGAGATAAACCCTACTCACCATTTGTAAAAGGCTCTTTGCTTTCTCTAGTAAAATACATTTCCAGTCAAGAATGTCTATGACTTCTTACTCAGCATAACTAGAAGTCTGAGCTATTCACAATACCTCCAAACACTAAAATACAAAAATAACAAAACAGGTTCGAGATTTTTCTGTTGAAAGCTGAAAACCAGTAAGAGAAATCTCGGACCTGAGAGACTGGAGGTAAGGGTCCCATCAACAGTTCAGAAAGCAAGCAACCACCCAAGTGCCCTGCAACTTCAGTGTACCCTCCCTGAAGCTCAACACTGTGCTAGAGACACAGGAGGGCTTCTAAGAAACAGAGGAGAAGAGGTGTTACACCACCGGACCTAACTGAAAACCAGAGGTGGAGAGTTCTCACTTCTGAACACAAAACAAGCTATTAAACAAGAGGTTTTGGCCAAAGGAGAGACACGCGGAATGATGGAAGAGAAAAAAATGCCCAGGAAGAGATCCACTCAGAAGCACCAAAAGAAGGAAGGGGAGAAAGAATGGCTATCCAAGAAGCCATGCTGCAGAAACTGCATCTACAAAAGAAGGGGGCAGAGTGCACCCTGGTCCATGCAGACCCACAGAAAACACATGTGTAAACATACATATAGTAAGGCCTAGTGTCCAGACCACACAAAACTCAGAAAAACTCCAATTAAAATAGACAAGATTTCAACAGACAAATCAACAAAGAATATATGGATGGCAAACAGCACAGGAAAATGTCATACATTAGTTAACTGAAAATTTCAAATAAAAACATCAGTGAAAGCTGGGCATGCCTGTGATCCCAGCATGTGGGAGGCATAGCCTACGGACCAGGATTTCAAGGCCATCTTCCACTGCATAAGCGCTCTAGGCCAGTTTAGGCTATGAGACCCTGACTCTAAAAAAATAAAATAAAAAAAAATGTCGAGAAAAATCACTGAGTCACCAGGAAATCCCTGCTAGAGTAGCTGAACCTAATGTAAAATGCTAGGGGCTGACCAGGACGCAGTGCACCTTGAACCAGAACAGCTCCTGCAGGTGCAAAACTAAGCAGCTGCCTTGGAAAACCGGCTTGTTAACTCCGTAGTTAAAGCTCATCCTTGCCAACTGGCCTCAGAGTCCCCTTCTCTACATTTAACCAAAGAAAATGACAGCCAAAGTTTCTTAAGACCTAAACATGAATGTAGAAAAAAAAAAGACAAACTGCACAATGTTTCTAGCAGCTTGAGTCCTAAATACAAAATTCAGAAACAACTAAATGTCTACAGCTGGCAAGCCAGTGTGTGGTGCAGTCACATAATGAAATACTACCTTTTCTTAAAGAAGCACAAAGCAGGGATACAGAAATCAACATGGGGAATTAGAAAAGCATTCCGTGAAAGACACTGGGAGCAAAGGGCTGCAGTGCACCATCCACTTACAGGACATTCCAGGAAATGGCCAGAGGATAAATCCCAGAGGAAAGGGCCTGGAGGCAACTTTGGGGGATGCAGCAAATGTCTGGACTGTGGTCCTGTTACAGGACCATGCACGCGTCTGAGTTCCTACAGTTTTTACTTTTT
>VZQC01015660.1:72598-157374 GCA_009823505.1 Rhizomys pruinosus
AAACAGATGAGGTGGATGGAGAAAAAAACTTCTGTTGCACAAAGGAGGTACTATTCAGGGGTTGCCGTTAAGAGGATGGCAATTCATGAACTTGCAAGGTAAAAATGGATGGAGCTCGAAAGCTTTATGCTGAGTGAGAGTGACACTCCCAGAAAGAACCACTAATCTATGGTCATAGTATATATGCATAAAGAACAAATACTAGACAGCATTGATATACAAGCTGGCTTCTATAGAGACAAATTGAGAATGGTTTCCCTCATTTGTGGATGCTAACACCAAATCACACCAGATGAAAGGCAAGCTGAACAAAAGTTATATGTTATATTTTTATCTAAAAGCAACTATTGTTTACATGTGAATCTTATCAACTGGCGCTCTAGAATCCATCCCACTAACTATTTTCAGAACTCTGATAATTGCTTATATGGGTGGAGAATAAGTATCATATGTGAAAATATCAAGCCATTAACAGAGTTGAAATGTAATTCTAAGCATAAAAACAGACTGAGGAAAAGATGCAGGACAGTTATGGCAGAATGCAATGACCTGGAATGGGATGGGTACGGTGGGGGGGAAGGGATAGGGGAATATGCCTGAACAGAAATGAAAAATGATGTATGAAATACATAAAACATCAATTTAAAAAAATGTATAAAAAAAAACTATATAGGATTTCTCAGGTTGCTCTCCTACCCGTGTGTAGTGAGAGTGGACCCGATGCATCAGATATCAATCTGGCCTTATTCTCTAAATAAACTTTGTGAAAAACAGCTGCCTGTGTCATTGGTGTTCTGGTGGGGACCTCCAGGCCCTAACAATACCAACACGCCTGGCTTAAATTCTAACGACTTTAAACAAACCACAAATCAAAGAGAACTTCCTCCATCTGATCAAAATGGTAGGTAGGTAGGTAGGTAGGTAGGTAGGTAGGTGGACAGACAGGCATATACAGAGATAGAGATAAACCCTACTCACCATTTGTAAAAGGCTCTTTGCTTTCTCTAGTAAAATACATTTCCAGTCAAGAATGTCTATGACTTCTTACTCAGCATAACTAGAAGTCTGAGCTATTCACAATACCTCCAAACACTAAAATACAAAAATAACAAAACAGGTTCGAGATTTTTCTGTTGAAAGCTGAAAACCAGTAAGAGAAATCTCGGACCTGAGAGACTGGAGGTAAGGGTCCCATCAACAGTTCAGAAAGCAAGCAACCACCCAAGTGCCCTGCAACTTCAGTGTACCCTCCCTGAAGCTCAACACTGTGCTAGAGACACAGGAGGGCTTCTAAGAAACAGAGGAGAAGAGGTGTTACATACACCGGCACTCTAAGAAAACCAGTGGTGGAGAGTACTCTCATTACTCGAACAGACAATATATCATTTCATAACCAAGCCCTTTTAGGTCTCAACAGAGGAGAGCCACAATGGACCTGTAGAGCATAGGAAATATAGAGATGAACAGGAAGCACCACGCGGCACAGCAACCACCAAAGAAGGAAGGGGAGAAAAAGATGGCTATCCAAGAAGCCATGCTGCAGAAACTGCATCTACAAAAGAAGGGGGCAGAGTGCACCCTGGTCCATGCAGACCCACAGAAAACACATGTGTAAACATACATATAGTAAGGCCTAGTGTCCAGACCACACAAAACTCAGAAAACCCCCAATTAAAATAGACAAGATTTCAACAGACAAATCAACAAAGAACATATGGATGGCAAACAGCACAGGAAAATGTCATACATTAGTTAACTGAAAAATTTCAAATAAAAACATCAGTGAAAGCTGGGCATGCCTATGATCCCACCTAGTGGGAGGCATAGCCTACGGACCAGGATTTCAAGGCCATCTTCCACTGCATAAGCGCTCTAGGCCAGTTTAGGCTATGAGACCACTGCTCAAAAAAAAAATAAAATAAAAAAAAAAAAATGTCGAGAAAATCACTGAGTCACCAGGAAATCCCTGCTAGAGTAGCTGAACCTAATGTAAAATGCTAGGGGCTGACCAGGACGCAGCGCACCTTGAACCAGAACAGCTCCTGCAGGTGCAAAACTAAGCAGCTGCCTTGGAAAACCGGCTTGTTAACTCCGTAGTTAAAGCTCATCCTTGCCAACTGGCCTCAGAGTCCCCTTCTCTACATTTAACCAAAGAAAATGACAGCCAAAGTTTCTTAAGACCTAAACATGAATGTAGACAACAAAAAAAAGACAAACTGCACAATGTTTCTAGCAGCGACGAGCTATATGCAGATAAATCACAACAATATCAATGCCCGCAGTCTAACTATGTGTGGTGCAGTCACATAATGAAATACTACCTTTTCTTAAAGGAGCACAAAGCAGTGATACAGAAATCAACGTGGGGAATTAGAAAAGCATTCCGTGAAAGACACTGGGAGCAAAGGGCTGCAGTGCACCATCCACTTACAGGACATTCCAGGAAATGGCCAGAGGATAAATCCCAGAGGAAAGGGCCTGGAGGCAACTTTGGGGGATGCAGCAAATGTCTGGACTGTGGTCCTGTTACAGGACCATGCACGCGTCTGAGTTCCTACAGTTTTTACTTTTTACCTATTGTGAAGTATACTCCAACAGAACTAAATTTTAAAAGAAATAACCTATGCTCTCTAGGAAAGCATGCATCAAGTCCCGTTCAAATAAGCTAAACTCAGCTCACTAGAAATGGAAGAACAATGGAGAAACCAAAAATCTTTTAAATGTTGCAGGTCAAAACAAAATTAGTAAGAGAGTGATATACACTGATACAGAGTGGCCTTTTTAAAGTTCACTGCTTATACAGAAAAGAAGAAAATCTGATCAGTTTTTAAGACATCAAAAGTGACAAAGAAACAGGCTGGCAGTGAGAAACTGTCTATGAACATGTGCTTTAAAGCAATTAGACATTCTTCAGTGTCTCATCCACTTTATTCATCTAACAATTCCATACTTCACAAATAAAATCCGGTAACAGCTGGTGTTCCCATATAAAGTGAATTTCCCATTGGGCAAATTCCTGTTTGTCCAATCAAGCTTGGGATAGACCATCTTCCTTACTCCCACAAAAAAAGGAGGGAATGTATCTCTACAATGATTTCCTAGGCAGTTTTCTTTATTTGGTAAGAATGAAGATTGGAACTTTTTTCTTAATTCAGAATTTCTGGGCCAGTCACTCCAGTAAGAGAATACATTTTTCCACTTAATAAGAGAGGTTAAGTCTTATGTTTATCCATTTGGACTATGCTGTTGCTAAGCAACCAGTTCCGATTACATTTCCCAGCCCACAGAACCGCCTCCTAACCAACCTGGGGGGCACTGAACTTCCTCACCAGGGTAATTACACAGGCATCTCACTGTCAGAGGTGTAGGCAGGTCCAGTGAGCCCTGCAGGCAGTGCAGAACAGCTAATCCCCTAACGCAACCCAGTGTGGCCAGGACGACCGCAGGTGCAGTCAGCACTCAGCCACCTCCTAGGGACTCTGCAGTGTGCTCCAAATCCTGAGCTGATGCGAGCCCTACCACAAAATGCAAGCCCTCCACCAGGCCACATGCACACCGATGGCAGAACCATCCACCGACTCCGGCGGAAAATACTGGAGCCAGGGAGGGCTCCGAGTCTGCACAGGAGGACCAAGTCGGGGGCCGCTGATCATCTAAACTGAAGCCAAAAGCTTCGCCCTACAGGAACCCCGGCAGGTGCCTACTCCGAAGGGCAAAGCGCGGCGGAAGCGGTGGCACAGACGCCCCTGGCTGCCTCGGCGGTTGTTCCTTCCCACCGGAAGCCCAGCGGTTCGTGTGCAAAGCCAGCCTGGGCGGGAGCAGGCTGCCCAGGCGTCGTCGGTGGGGACAGAAGTCACGTTCCGCCCAACTACAGTCCCCGCTGGTACCCCGCCGGGGGCGCTAGGCTGCCTCAGGTGGCCAGGGTGCCGTACGGCCCGCAACAGAACTGGGGAGGGGTTTCAGCGCTGCGCCAGGACGAGAAGGAGCGCCGCAGTCCGGCGCCGGCGGGAAACGCGGCCGGGTGAGCACGTCTGTTCCGCTGGAGCGGGGCACAGCCATGCGCCAAGCTGACCTGCGCAGACTACGCACAGCTCTCACTCCGACTATGTACGGGCTGGTCCCCGCGGGCGAGGGCGAGGGCGGGAACGGGAGGCGGCCCAGAGCCGGACACCAGAGCCCAGGCCGCAGTGGAGCGGAAGCTCGTTCAAGTCCCCACCCGGGACACCCCCAGCGCGCCGAGACCCAGGCCCGGACGGTCATTTACCTGCTCCCGTGCTGCCGGCGCGCCACCCCAGCTGTCAGACCTGTGCACGCCTACCCGGACCCGGGCTCGGGCTAGACCTCCCCGGGCGACGGCCGCCCCAGGAACCCAAGTTGGGAGAGCCCACGCAGCACCCGGCGGCCAGGACCTCTGCACCGGAAGTTGATTTCCTCCAAGGCCCGCCCTGGCCGGCGCGGCTCTCCAGTCACGTGACCCCGGGCTGAGGCCCCCCAGGTGAGCCTCCTCTTCATGGAGCAGCCAACAGCTGGTCCTCGGAGATATCTGGACTCTGCAGTGGACTCTCATGAGCACCCTCAGAACCTGCCTCCTGCTTGACGACGCCTTTATTCATCCTGAGTGCTGGGCTCAGTTCCCAATTCAAACCATCCACCAAATCAGCTCTTACCCCTGTCCATGACTGTGCAGGATTCGCCATGAGAACAGCATCCTGCTTGGGAGATCCTCAAGAGAATTGTGCTCTGAAATGGAGTGACTTGATCAACCATCCAGACCGTTCCCAAGTAGTACCTTCCTTTGAGCAGCTTCCCATTCTTCTTAGTCACCCCTGGTTTTGTGCCTAATCCCTGCAAACCACTCACCAAACCAGATACCGCTTCTATCCAGGACTCTAGAAGAACCTCCAACGCCACCTCGGAGCTCCAGTAACAGGGAAAACAGAGCAAAGCATCTGACAAGAATGAAGTGTTCAAGAAATGTCTAACCAAACACCTGGTTCAGATCACCTTGCATAGCCGAGTCTCAGAAGAACCTGAACAGAAGCTTGTTTGCTGTGGACTGAAGTTATCTGCGTAGGACTCAACTCCGTGTCTGTTCAGAATGGTCGAGTTTTTCAGCCCCCAAGCCCCCAGTCCAGTAGCTTCTGAAGGAAACAATGCACAGCTACCAGGTGTTTTATTGAAAGGAAGAGTGGTTACCTTTTCCCTCCAGACTGTTGACATTTCAGGTGGAAACAGTCAGCAGGCAGCCCTCTTGCTCAGAAGTTGGAGACTCAGTTAACATTTTTGAGTGCGTACCATCTACCCAGGATGTATGAAATGGTCACATTCGAAGGGAAGCAGATGCCTCAGTCTGTTGTGCTGCCCACTACCCTGGTACTTGGAGCATGAATCTCTGGACTACTTACATTGATTGTACAGAAGATATTCTTGAATATTGTATGAATTATTTTTCTCTTTACATTGAACAAAATTGACTCAGACCTATAATCTCTTCACTGTTCTCAAAGTAGGAAGTAGTAAGACCTTGAAAATCCTCCATCCAAGCCGAAGTCATTAAGGAAGGGTTTCAATGCTGAGGGCTTATCTCTTCTACTTCCCTGTTTGGAGGGGAAAGACACCAAGGCACATTTCTTAAACTGTTCAATCCGTGTGTCATCTTGTCTGTATTAACGTCTGGGAAGTTCCATAGAAGCATTTACCTGCTTACTCTGTCCCAGTTAATCCAAAATTCAGTATTAGATGGATTTATACTGGTGATAATGTTTATTGAGCATTTGCTACATGTCAGGCATTGGGGAAATATTTGAAATCTATTATTAGACTAAATCAGTGATTTAATGTATGTACCTATGACCATGAGAATGCAGATGTAAAAAGCCTGCATTATCATGTAGCAGAGCAAGATCTAAAGCCAGCAGCAAACCTAAAGCCCAACAGAGCAGCTGTGATTATTCACCACAGCACACCACCTCTGCTTTTCAAGTCACTGTTTATCAGTTGCATCCAGTTCTCACCTCCTGTATGAAATCCCCTCCACATGGTCATCTTGTGTTTTATTTCTAAATGTAGAGTCAATCTTTTGAAACATTCAGAGTTAAGCAACCATCACTGTAACCAATTTTTAGATATTTCATAATCTCCAAAAAACAATCCATGCCCTTCAACAGTCACCCCTCCTCCATCCCTCCACATCTCACCTCTTTCCAGGGCAACATTAATCCACTTTCTGTCACATGCATTTCCTTCCCCTGGATGTTGTACGCATAGACTCATATACAATGTGGTCTTTGTGCAAAGCTTCTTTCATATGCTCATCTGGATGATTCTTTTGTGGACATTCTTCCTTGAGGTTTGTGTCAACATGATTTCCTCTCTCAGATATACGTTAGCCATAAGATTGGAATTTTTAGCTCATCAGCTCACTCTCCATTTCACCTTTTTAAGAATGGCTATTCAAATGCAGGGTGTGGTGGTGCACACCTTTAATCCTAGCACTCGGGAGGCAGAGGCAGGTGGATCTCTGAGTTCAAGGCCAGCCTGGTCTACATAGTAAGCTCCAGGCCAGCTGGGACTAAAGGGAGACCCTATCTCAAAAAGACCCCCAAACAGGTACTCTGATTACCCAAGAACAGGTACTCTGATTACCTTGCACAGTACTTTCTACAAGCCATCTGGTACTGTACTCGACATTTGTTCTGCATGTGTCTACAGACCCAGGATATCCTCTTAGGTTGTGACTTTTAGGGATGAGAAGTGTGGTGCCTGCCCTCAAGAGGATCATCTATAGAGCAAATACAATCAAATAAAAAATTAGACTCCACTGAATTAGAGGCACTGAGTGCCCCCCTCAACCTGGCTAACCAGGAGCTAGTCCTCATGGGATGGAAAGCTCCAGACAAGTCCTAAAGAATCAGTAGGAATTAGCCCAGCTAAGGAAAGACAGGACTGTGTGCCAAATCAAAAACATGAACTCCTGGGTATGCTTCCTTGCCTGGAGCTGTAGGATAAATAACTATAATGTGTAAGCAGGTATCCTGGAAACCGAGATGGTAGTATTGGGGCACGAGGGGGGGGCACGCTATGGCAGATGTCCATGCAAAACAGCTTCCATTCCAGAGAGAATAAGAGATAGTTTATTCTGATTCAAATATAGGTGCTCATGGCTTGAGAATGCAGATGCAGGTAACCTCAGATGACGTGTTCTATGGCATGATCACATGAACTTTTCATGGTCACAGAACAAAAGACAGTCACTCCCCAGATGTATTGTTGGGGATATCACATGAGCAGGTTGCAGCGAAGCAGAGAAATCACTGCTATACCTTTCTGATGTTGCTTGATGACATGCTTAGCCTCGTTGAGTCAGTAGACGTTAAAGATCTGCTTCATTCTAAAGATCTTAATGGGTGGGGGAAAAGGGATTCTGGATCAGATACAAAGATGGGTGATTAAAGCAAATGAAGATAGCCCAAGATCATTTTGGTTCTGGATCTGTAACAGGCAACACTCCACAATCAAGGAAGATTTAATCATTCAGTCTGAGGAACATCACATCACCCAGGGAATGGAGGGGGGCCGAGATAAGGAAGAGTTTTTCGAACTATACAAAGGAGGTGGAATCTATTCTGAAGGAAATGGAAAGCTTCAGGATTCATTAATCAAGATTGGGGACGTTATTTCAGCAGAAATGGATTGCTAGATGGGGAGAGGAGGCCAGGGCTGAACTAGAAACCAGCAAAGGTGTGAACTAGGTGGCCATCATGAAGTTGCCAAAGTCCGTTTGAAAAGTTGTGTAGCAGAGCAGGGATGGTGGGGAGGAATAGAAGATGGGCTCCGATTTCTGAAGCTGCTGAAGAGTGGAGGACAGAGAATGAAGATGTATTTGGTGAGAATACTGAGAAGCTGACAGGGTCTAGACCCTTCCACACGCTCTATCAGTCCTGGGTGGCTAACAGACATTTGTTTCTCACAGCTCTGAAGACCGGGCAGTTCCAGATCATGGTGCCAGCACATTTGATATCTAGCGAGGCTCTGTTTTCTGCTCATAGATGGTGCTCCCTGTGTCCTCGCACAGTAGAAGCAGCAAAGCAGTTCCCTGAGCCTTTATCCCTGAGAGCGGTAGTCTGTCTTTGAGCTGGTCACACAGGTAAGTAGGCTTCACTATGGATTTGGGATACACCAACTTCGAGAGCTGCAGGGGATTATGAGTGTCACGCCTGACCATGCTGTGTATGTGCTGTGGTAGTGACACACAGGAATGGGCAGGCTCACAACAGAATTAGCATTTCTAGACCTATGGCAGCACATGTGTCTAAGAATACCTGCAGGGCCTGTGAAGCTTTTCAGGAAGTCTGGGGAGGTTTCTAGGCTGCTGGTGGTGGTTATCATCTCATGTCCAGGACGTACAGCTACAGTGAAAAACTACCACAGTGGGTGCTGCTTTGTGGGTCGAACTGCGGACTGTCATCAAAGTGTGCAGCACTGAGTCTTGCTTCTCAGTTCACCCCAAGGTAGGGCACGAGGGACAGGGTAAGTGCGTGATGTAAAAGTCATCCACAGCTGAACATAAAAGATGGAGTCAAATGCTCCATGCTTTGCTGTATGTATATGTCTGTATTATATGTACATATCTGCAGGTGTACACATGTGCATGCAAGTGCACGTTCACCTGAATGCATGTATGTGTAGAGACCACAGGGTGCTGTCACTCTACACCTTATTTTTTTTTTTTTGAAACAGCCTCTCACTGCCCCTGGAGCTCCAATTCAGCTACAGCTAAGCGAGGCTGGCTATCCAGTGACCTCCAGCTAAGCAAGGCTGGCTGTCCAGTGAGCTCTAGGGACTCCCCATCACCCCCCAGCACTGGGGTTACAGAAATGCTCTGCCACACTCAGCTTTTAAGGGTGCTGCAGATCTGAATTCGGATGCTTGCCGCACATGTGCTTCTCCAAACAAGCCAGCTTCCCAACCCTAAGAGTTCTAGTACATATGCTTGAATCTAGCTTTTAAATGCCTGCTACTAGAGTGATGTCATTCTGTTACATTCATGTAACAGGACCTTCGCTCAACCTGCAGAACCTGTGTGAAAAAGCCAGGCATGGTGGTGCACTCT
This sequence comes from Rhizomys pruinosus, assembly GCA_009823505.1. Lineage (NCBI taxonomy): Eukaryota > Metazoa > Chordata > Mammalia > Rodentia > Spalacidae > Rhizomys > Rhizomys pruinosus. Next base: position 81,711 of record VZQC01015660.1, read on the forward strand.
GGTAATCCCACTGCTGAGGAGAGACAGATCCCTGGGGCTTTCTGGCCAGCCAGCCTAGCCTAATTGGTGAGTTACAGACCTGTCCAAAACACAGTGTGGGGAGATGAGGTGTCTCAGCTCCGAGAGGTACTTGCTGTACAGTGTGATGACGTGAGCTCAGTGCCCAGAGTCCATGTGGTAGAAGAGAAGCAACCCCTGAAAGCTACTGTCTGACGGGCACACATGCACTGAAGCATATATATGCATGAGCACACGCATGGGCACACACAATAACAATAATAAATAAAATTTTTTTAAGGCCATCAAGATGTCTTGGTTGGTAAAATTGCTTATAGTGGACATGAAGTTACCTTCCCAGCGTTTATTCTGCTCTTCCCACATTGACAAGTAGACATGGGGTTGACCTCAACTTTGTCTCCTGTTAATCCAATCTGGATAAACCAAGCTCAAGCTGCTCTGTCCCCTGGCCATGAGAAACTTTTTAGCATTCAACAAATCTACCCTGATCACAAGACTTTGGCCCCACACTGTGAGATATGGCTCTTGTCTCTCAGAATGTTTGTGGTCCTTATGCAGGGCAGTCTGAACTTCCACATCAAATCAACATGCAGTTTGATTTTCCCTCTGATCCTCACTGCCACTGAGGAACTTTGAGTTATTACACTGTCCCTGGAGACACTTTAGTGTTCGCATGTTAGAGTTCTTTCACTGTCACAAAATACTCACGAAAATCAAATGCAAGACTCATGGCTTGATTGTTTTAATTCCTGTGCTAATATCTTGTGTGGTGGCTGCCAGAAAGCAATGAAAAGGAAAGAAATGAGCCAAGGTTACAATACTCCATCAAGGGCACGTCACTGTCCTGCTGTACTGCCACAGAACCTCACTTCTTAAAGGTCCCAATGCCCCACAATAGCACCGAGCCATTACCACATGGGCCTTTGGGAAATAATCCTTACCCAAATCATTGCAGTGCAACGTGATATAAATGTGTGTTGCTGAACAAAGCTCAACTTCCACAGCCACAACAGAACCGATGCTGTGAGGGAGGTTCGGATGTGCTTTTTCAGAAAGGCTGCTCTCCAAAGGAGGCTGCCAGACATGCATGCTTTCAGAGCTCATCAGCCTCATCAGCCTCATGTCAATCCCTAAGAACTCAACTAATCCATAGAATTGAAGGCTTTCATGGGTGAAGTTAGTGCTTTATTAATTAGCATAAATGATGTTATCAATTTACTTTCATTGATAAGTCAATATTGTTCATAATATGTAGACTGGAGAACTTTTCAAAGACAATCCCTAACTTGTCTTTCAAACCCAAAAGTCTGAAGTTCTAATAATCTGAGCACAGTACAAGTAGAAACTGAAATGTTCTGGTGAACCAAATGCAGAGTCATGCTGCATTCACAGAGGCATCGTTGAGGCACGGAATCAGTCATAGGTGTCTTTCCCTCAAGAAAAATTCATCTCACTTTGCAGATACTGTGAAATGAGCTGCATAGATGAGCCATCAGACAGAAACTGGCAGAAAAAAAGAAAGAAACTCTCCACTGAGGCTGCACACATCTCTGACTGTGGTTATTGGTATTTGCTCTTGCCAATAATAGGAAGCAAAAACATCTGGAACTTTGATAATAAAACATTCTTACATGAACTACAAGCCTAACTGATAACTCCCTGGAACCACTGCATTTCAGGAATATCCTCAGACAGCTAATCCTAGTTAGCTCACTATTACTGTGGTAAAACACGCTGACCAAATGACTTACGAAGGAAAAGGTTTATTGCATCTTACACTTCCAAGTGACAGTCCATCTTTGAAGGGCGTCAGGAAGAAATCCAGAGCAGAAACCTGGAGACAGGAACTGAAGCACAGACCACGGAGGAATGCTCCTTTCTGGCTTGCTCCTCTGGCCTGTGCTCAAACTGCTTGCTTGCCTGCTTCCTTGCTTGCTTGCTTGCTTTTTTTTCTTCTTTTTTGGGGGGTCTTTTTGAGACAGGGTCTCCCTGTACCCCCAGCTGGCCTGGAACTCACTCTGTAGACCAGGCTGGCCTTGAACTCACAGAGATCCATCCGCCTGCCTCTGCCTCTGTCTCCTAAGTTCTGGGATTAAAAACATGCTCTACCACACCTGGCTTCAGCTTGCTTTCCTATACAACACAGGACCACCTGCCCAGGGTTGGCACCAGCCACAGTGGACTGGGCCTCCACATCACTCAGCAGTAGAGAAAATAAGTGCCTCACAGACCTGCAAATCTAATAGAGGAAATCTTCCAATTGAAGTTACCTCTTTGTAGGTCTCTCAAGTTGACAACTGAAGCCAATATAACACAGCTTTAGTCAATCAGAGAGAAAATGAGCTACCAACTGGACACAGAGAACAGCAACTTCCATAGAACATGCATCAGTGTCAGCAAGAAGTCTTCATGGCTCCTCTGGCAGAGTGAGAGGGAACACACATCAGTGTCAGGAAGACGTCTTCATGGCTCCTCTTGTAAGACCCAAATAGAGCCTTACCCTTGAGAGACCCCCAAGTGAGAGATGCAAAGACAAGACTCGATGCAAAATCAAGAGGTTTATTCTTCCGGCGCTCTGGGGTTCACCTGTTCAGCAGGGAGAGGCGAACCCCGAGCAATCTCTGCATACAGTGTTTATACACTTGGAGCAAGGCAGGTTACAGTAACAGCAACAGGGCATCTTTCTATTGGCTCCCCGGGGTGACCTTTACAGAGATTGGCTGGTTGCAGATGAGGTGATACTCAGCATGCTTGGGTCTGTGGGTGGCTTGGGGCCAGGGCCCTCAGGGTGGTTCCTTCTGGAATTATACCTGACTGTGGTTTCCTGTTATCTGCTAACCTAGGGAGGGGTTGCCATAGTTATTTTACAAAGTGGAAAATTCCACTGGCCTCTTTCTGTCCCTTCACTCTGACAGAGTGAGAAGCCACAGCAGCTACATGGTGATCCTGCCACGGGGCCTCTTTTGAATCAGGAACTTTACTGGAGTTACTTTCACCTTCCCCCTCATTGCATTTTGTTTTCATGAGGAGGTGTTGTGTATAGAGCATCAACTGCTAGGCCATAAACATCTCCAGATGGACCTCACTTATCTGACAGTGAAGTGGGGGAGACAGAGAGAGGAATGGTGTTCCAGTCAACAGCAGCAAGGTCCCCTGCAGGGGCCTGGTCACTGTTATCCAAATGTCCATGCTTTTGTGTTGTTGTTTAGTCTCAAGGCATTCTTGGGTAAGTGTGCATAGGCCTTGTGGCCCAGTCCTGCAGGCTGGCGAGTCCTGACTACTTCAGCCTCCTGGCCACTGTAGTCCCCAGCTGATCACAGCACTGCCCTCTAATCATGGAGTGTCTGGAGATCACTCAACAAATACAAAGCTGAGGACACCTGTTCAGTGGTTGCTGGAAGGATGTCCGACACTTCTGGGAATGTAAGAGAATTATGTAACTCTGGTTTCTAACAACCAGTTTCTGAATGTGAACATAACAACTGGTCTGAGGGCAGAGCAGGCATGGGCTGACAGAACTGGGAGATGAGGACTGAAGCTTTGATCAAACCAGTTCCAAAGCTTCTTTCACATCCCAGCTGTTGAATCCCTTTTCAGCGAGGTGTTCTGCCACCTGCCCTTCTCAGTGCTATCACTGTGTGGAATAATTCTAGATTTCTGGCTTCAAATTAAATGTTACAACATGAACTGTCATTTTCTTCAAATAGACAAGAGCTTTGTCTCCTTTCTTTGTTTGGTTATGCACAGGCTGTGCAGCTGCCCTAAGTACAGTTCTGTCAGATTCATACCTTACTGGACTTCACAATAACCAATGCAGAAGTATCTTAGGTATTAATTGTGACATTTTACGTAGCTTAGGGACATGAAGAGTAAGCTCCGAATGGCACAAAGAGCACCTTTCTGGAAGCCTTTCCTCCACTTAGGTCTCCTCTGAGTTTCTAGAGGTGATGTGTGGCCCCTAAACCCAACACAGTCAAATTGCTCACTTTTAATTCAGGTGGTGTCCTTTGCCCCTCTGTCAGCCGCATCTCCAAAGTTCCACTCTCTGCCTTTCAAAGTTTCATTCAAGGTCTTCCAGGAGCTTCTGTGGTCGCCCCTCTGCTCAGCATCCTGCCTGTCTCGCACAGCCCTTCCTCAGCCCAGCATCCTCCCTGTCATCTCACAGCCCTTCCTCTGCCCAGCATCCTCCCTGTCCTCTCACAGCCCTTCCTCTGCTCAGCATCCTCCCTGTCATCTCACAGCCCTTCCTCTGCTCAGCATCCTGTGTGTCGTCTCACAGCCCTTCCTCTGCCCAGCATCCTACCTGTCGTCTCACAGCCCTTCCTCAGCCCAGCATCCTCCCTGTCGTCTCACAGCCCTTACCATGCATATCACACTTGCCAGTGTTTTCATGAACCCTCATTTCTCTTCCTAACACATGGAAGTGGTTTGCAGTTTCTTTTAGTCTAAGTCCTCAGCAGAATTCCCTAAAAATAGTAGCCATTCAATGAATGTGTGCTGATAGAGATGATTTTGGCTCAGCTGGGGGTGTCAAATAGGAGAAGAGTGATGTTAAGTGAAGTCATGGTTTCTAAAAATGTTTGCCATGTGCTCATGTCAGCTCATCAGACATAGTACTAGACCCATTGCAGGCATTATTGGATCACTGTAATAATGGACCACTGTAACATTGGATTACTGTAACATTGGACCACTGCAACATTGGATTACCATAACAGTGGACTACAGTAACACTGGACCACTGTAACACTGGACTACTGTAACGTTGGACTACTGTAACACTGGACCACTGTAACACTGGACCACTGTAACAGTGGACCACTGTAACATTGGACCACTATAAAACTGGACCACTGTAACACTGGACCACTGTAACAGTGGACCACTGTAACAGTGGACCACTGTAACATTGGACCACTATAAAACTGGACCACTGTAACACTGGACCACTGTAACACTGGACTACTGTAACACTGGACCACTATAACACTGGACCACTGTAACACTGGACCACTGTAACACTGGACCACTGTAACACTGGACCACTGTAAAACTGGACCACTATAACACTGGACCACTGTAACACTGGACCTCTGTAATACTGGACCACTGTAACATTGTACTACTGTAACACTGGACCACTGTAACACTGGACTATTATAACACTGGACCACTGTAACAGTGGACCACTGTAACACTGTGCTACTGTAACATTGGACCACTGTAACACTGGACCAATGTAACAGTGGACCATTGTAACAGTGGACCACTGTAACACTGGACTACTGTAACACTGGACCACTGTAACACTGGACTATTATAACACTGGACCACTGTAACACTGGACTACTGTAACAGTGGACTACTGTAACACTGGACCACTGTAACACTGGACCACTGTAACACTGGACTACTGTAACATTGGACTACTGTAACACTGGACCACTGTAACACTGGACCACTGTAACACTGGACTACTGTAACATTGGACTACTGTAACACTGGACCACTGTAACACTGCTGGGATTAAAGGCGTGCGTCACCACGCCCAGCTAAGCCTGTACTACACTGGACTACTGTAACATTGTACCACTGTAACACTGGACCACTGTAACACTGGACTATTATAACACTGGACCACTGTAACACTGGACTACTGTAACACTGGACTACTGTAACACTGGACTACTGTAACAGTGGACTACTGTAACACTGGACCACTGTAACACTGGACCACTGTAACACTGGACTACTGTAACATCGGACCACTGTAACAGTGGACTACTGTAACATCGGACCACTGTAACAGTGGACCACTATAAAACTGGACTACTGTAACAGTGAACCACTATAACACTGGACCACTGTAATACTGGGCCACTGCAACATACACTGGACAACTGTATCACAGGACCATTTTAACACTGGACCACTGTAACACTGGACCACTGTAACACTGGACTACTGTAACATTGGACGCAATGACTTGCCTAATAATCATCTAACAAAACTATAACCTGACAAATGTTAGAGAGACAGATTGGCTTTAAGCTTAATGAAGTCATTCTTCAGGTTAATTTATGCTCATAAAATACCTCAAATCTAAACTCCTATAGAAATCTCTGACCATTAGACTCCTTAGTAATGTGTGCAGTGTACATGAATATCAAAGGACATAAATGATGGAATGCACTTAAATTCTAGAAAAATGCTAAGAATTCCTTTGGCTATTTCCCAGTTTTAGGGATTGAGCCTGGGGCTGGAGAGATGGCCTAGGGTTTAAGAGCACCGACTGCTCTTGAAGAGGACCTGGGTTCGATCCCCAGCACCCACATGGCGGCTGAAAACCATCTTTAACTCCAGCTCCAGGGAAATGCGACACCTTCTTCTGACCTCCGAGGCATTGCATGACACACGGGTGCATAAACCTACATGCAGACAGTACATTCATACACATACAAAACTAAATTTTTTAAAAGTTAAAAAAAAAGTAAAAAATCCTGTATCAGAAGTTTTTTTTAATTTGCATTCTATTAAACAAGAATGAGACAAATGTTCTGTATTTCTACAGGTTTTTTTTTTCACATTGCTTTGCTTTAGAAAGGAAACTGCCCTTTATTTAAAGATCATCGAGGGCCAGGTGCAGTGGCACATGCCTTTAAGCCTAGCACTTGGGAGGCAGAGGCAGGCAGATCTTTGTGAGTTCAAGGCCAGCCTGGTCTACAGAGTGAATTCCAAGACAGCTGGGGCTACAGGGAGACACAGGCAGACCCTGTCTCAAAAAAAAAAAAAGAGCCGGGCATGGTGGCACATGCTGTTAATGCCAGCACTTGGGAGTCAGAGGCAGGCTGTTTTCTGTGAGTTCAAGGCCAGCCTGCTCTACACAGAGAGCTCTGGGCCAGCTAGGACTAAAGGGAGACCCTGTCTCAAAAAGACCAAAAAACCCTAAAACAAACAAACAAGTTCCTTGTTTTGAAAACATAATNATATATATATAAAATATATAAAAAAATAAGGATCATCGAGGAATGCCATACTCTTAGAAAGTGTAGTTTCTAAGGCTGGAAAGATGACTCAGCAGTTAAAAGCACTGGCTGCTCTTGCAGAGGACTTGTTCAGTTCCCAGCACCCACATTTCAGCTAACAACCATCCATAACTCCAGTTCTAGGGGGTCTGACACCCTCTTCTGACCTCCTTGGGCATTGTATGGTATGGGTACAATTATACACATGCAGGCAATCCATAATACACATAAAATAAAAATAATAAAGTAAAAAAAGAGAAAGTTTGGGAGTTAGGGATAGGATAAGAAAATAGCATATGCTTGTATGTAGTATTTACCATAGAAGTTGGCCAAAAGCCTCATCAGTTGCTGGGCATTCTAGTTTGTCTTTAATCACTGAGACAAAAACGCTCTGACCAATACCAACTTGGGGAGGAAAGGGTTTATTTGGCTCACATATGGTGATGTGATTACTTCTCTCAATTGTGTGCTCATGTCAGTTCATTGATTCTTCCCAGGCAGGTCATCAAACGGCCATCAGTTGGTAAAATTTTCCTCTTCCCTTGGCCAAAAATGGATCCAGAATTGTAATGAGTCATGCTAATGCAAGCTTTAAAAATAATTACTTATCCTCGGACATTTTTGTAAAAACACTGGGAAGAATGTTATCAGTTTACAGACAATCCAGGCTTTAGTAATTCATATGCTAAATTCTCCAACACTCATATAGCAAGTCCCACCACTCCATAAAATCATGGAGCTTTCTCATGTTAAACAGAAGGTCAAAGAACAAGTACAGACTCCAATAGCATTGGAAGCCTTGGCTGTCAAGTGCACAGCTACCATCCTGCCCAATGCTGAGCATGTGTTCCTTACCACCTGATAAAGGCCACTCACAGCTGAATCAATAATGCAGAGCTTCAGAACTGACATGAGCACACAATTGAGAGAAGTAATCACATCACCATATGTGACATAAGTGTTTGGCACCACCGGCATCCTGGGCATGGAGAATGAACTGTGTGTACTCTGAGCTCCAAGTTTCCCCTCTGGGTTCCCCTGGGGTCACTAGAGGGCCATGTGTAGCACAGACTCCACTGTAACCTATATTGGGTACCTCTGACAGAGAAATCAATACCTCATTGGAGTATTAAATAGTGTACTTATCACTTACCACACTGTGTCCTGTAAATAAATATAAATGTTATAGAGGAATTAAAACTTAAGTTGCCAACATGCAACTTAATAGGTTAAGGAAGTTGTTAGATTCTTTGTATTTATGTGCCTACCGTGAGTTCTTGTGAGTGAGACATTAACCAATCACCACATTAGGTATTGCTGATGAGCTTTTAGACAATTCCATCAGAGTTTCAAGTTTATGACAATCATTATAGGATCACTAAACTGGTTTTCTCCTTCAGCCTTAAAAATATATGTTATCCAAAGGTGTGTGAATTGCCTCCTGTGTGTGTGCTGGTGCATGAACAGGGCCAAAGGCAGACACAGATGTCGGCTCTATCAGTCTTCCCCTTAGTCCCTTGAGATCAGGTCTCTCACTGAACCTGGAGCTGGGCTGGCAGCCCAAAGCCCCAGCCGTCCTCCTGTCTCTGATCCCAGAGCCCCGGGATTCCAGCAGCACATGGCCCGATCTGGCTGTCTATGTGTGCTGGGGACTCCACTTCAAGGCCTCATGCTTGCGCAGCAAGTGTTCTTCCCCACAGAGCCATCTCCACAGCTGTTGAACTGCCTTCTAGCACACACTCCACTCCTGAATCCTCAGAAGCTCCTAATTACCTGCATAGACTGCCAGTGAACATCAACTGAAAAATTAGAATGTGGGTGTGTGCTGGATAGCTTTAGTGTCAACTGGGGTTGGAGAAGCCTCAACTGGGGACTTGCCTCCATTGGACTGACCTGTGGCCATGTCTATGGGGGCATTTTCTTGATTGTTGAATATCGGAGGGCCCAACCCACTATGGGTGGTGCCACTCCTGGGCAGGTTGTTGTGTATCGTATAAGAAAGCCAGGTGTGGTGGCGCACACCTTTAATCCTAGCACTTGGGAGGCAGAGGCAGGCGGATCTTTGTGAGTTCAAGGCCAGCCTGGTCTACAGAGTGAATTCCAGGACAGCTGGGCTTAAGGAAGACCCTGTCTCGAAAAGAGCAAAAAAAAAAAAAAAAAACAAAACAAAAGAAAGCAGGTTGAGGATGGGCCAGGGGAGCAAGCCAGTGAGCAGTGTTCCTCCATGGCCTGTGCTTCAGCCCCTGCCTCCAGGTTCCAGTCCTGAGTTCCTCAGTGAAGAACTATGACCTAGGAGATGTAAGCTGAATAAACCCTTTCCTCCCCAAGTTGGTACTGATCAGAGTTTTGTCACAGCAACTGAAGACAAACTAGAACAGGGGACTAAGATCTAACACTTGCAAATCCTCCTCACAGAAACCTTGGACTCTTCCATGGAAGTAAAGTGTCAATGACAATGAAATACATCATCCAAATTATACAAAGGGGGAAGTACACAAAAGTACCACACAAAAGTACCACGCAAACACAGCAGCTGGAGAGTTGAGGACTGGAAGAATTGCTCACATCTGGGCTGAGTCTCACAAGCAAGGTAGACATCACCAGGACATGTGACAAAGATCCAGCTCACCCTCATACAAAGGACCACATGCTTGGGGCCATGCAAGGGAGTCCTGGGAAACGATGCCTGATGTGTTGATGGAAGGCACCGATGCTGAGCCGGCAACATGAAGGTGTCACGAATGAAGGCTCTGCATTGGGACGCCACACACTGGAGAAAATCTGCTGTGTGGAACAGTGTGAGGAGACTAGGTAATTACACATCTGACAGACTCAAAAAGACAAATGGAATGTCTTCACATTGGACTATATCTTTAAATTCATATATACATACATATTTGTGGTATGAAAACGAAAAGAGGACCGTGAGAGGGAAGAGAGACATCTAAAAGCTGGGAGATTATGAAAGAATAATGGGAAATGACGTGGAAGCTGACGGAGGAAGTGTTTGGGAAGAAGGAAACCAGCAAAGACAGCCAAGAGGGAGAGGCTAGGATACTAAGAGGTGTTGAGTAAGAACATATAGTATAGCCCGAGGTCACAGGAAACGTTGTTTTGTCCTTTAGCTAAAATAAAGAACAGAAGCCAGCACCACCCACTGGCAGGAGCTCAGCTGAAAGGGGAGTCAGTTGAAAGGCTCTTTGAGATCAAAAAAGAAAGAGATTCTGTAAAGTAAAATTTTGTCTGAGTACAGCTAAGTAGTTGTGGGTGGGGTGGAGACGGAAGGTGACATCATCCATTGAAACACAAGGCCCATGAGAAGCAACTTGAGAAAAAAACGGGGTACGTTTACCAAGTCTTACATGGGAAGATCCCACTGAAAGTCTTTATGAAGCTAAAACTCATCTTTTTGTCTGTTCCTAATTAATTCACATGAATTTAATAAATTCACATAACAATGTCTGTTAAAATAAAAAGTAATTTTTTAATTAATTATTTTTAAATTTACTGTGTCTAGGCATGATAGTGCACCCCTTTAATCCTAGCACTTAGGAGGCAGACGCAGGCAGATCTCTGTGAGGTGAGGCCTGCCTGGCCTACTTAGTGAGACCCTACCTCAAAACAAAACAAAACAAAACAAAACAAAACAAAACAAAACTGTAAGCATAATACACATGGCTGGAGAGGTCATAGATCCCAGAGAAAACCTGGTGTCAGTCACATCCCTAGACAAACATTTCTTCTGTATGCTAAATATGGATCCTTATATTTACAGACAAGTATACCTGTCACCACTCATCAAAGAAGCTTCTTACTGCAACAGGTGGAGACTATTACATAGTTCCACAACTGGTCAAATGAAGAGAATTAGTGATACACACACTATGCAACCTCTGCAGCTAAGGCTCACAGAACAGAGAAGACCAAGGAGGAAACAGAATATCAGTAAATGTCTTAACTCTCACCAGTGAAACTTCCTCACGTAACAAATGGTGATCAACACAGAAAGCCACAGTCAACCAAAATGTAGAGAATAAGAGTATGCAGAGTGTATGTCCCTGGAGAGGACTCCTATATTAAACTTCACCCATCCAGGGCTCATGGAGCATTGCAGAAGACGGGGAGGAAAGTTTGTAAGAGCCAGGGGTGGTGGACGACCACAAGGAAACAGTTTTCTACTTGGCTGGGAACTTGCTCATATGAATTTACAGCAAAGGTAACAACACGCACAAGACCCATGCGAACTCAAACAAGCCAAAACCCATCAAGAGGAAATAGGCAAGAAGCGCCAACCTTAGGTGAGGAACTATTGGCAGATCGCTGCGGGTGAGAAAGAGTTGACTTTCTTTAAGGGAGCGATGCTAGATGGACTGATCGGGCTGCAGTGGACGAACTCACATCCAGGGACGTCTAGGTACACAAACTTGACTCAGTAGGCCTTAACACATATGACAGAATGCATGAGATCTGGCAGTGCCTCTGGAGGGGAAGATAGCAAAGGGGATCTAAAACATGATTAGGATGTAACGTATGAAGTGCACAAAAATTCAATAAAAAAGAACAATAAAATTTTAATGGAAAAAATCCAAGAAGTAAGTGTATATTGTGTAATCCAGGTTAACAGATGTCAATCACAAACAGGAGGGGCTGACAGGTCTTTTCCTACACTAAGGAAGCAAAGTTGTCTATAATTTATATTAATTGAAAATTTAAGATGGCTCTCATTTTAGCAAACAGTTTCTGCTTAAACCAAAAGTTAAGAACTGCATCATTCCTCCAATGCAACCACATCCTGTGTGTTCTTCTTCCTGGTGGAAAACACAAGATACAATGCTTAAAAATCAATAATACTTTCACTGAGGAAATAGGATAAAATACAACCTTCTTAGTGTCTTCAAGCCTCCAGGTGGCAGTGGGAGGGGCTCTAACCAAACCCCACTTGCTCAAATGACTGTCTTATTCCCCACAACTTGGTAGATGCTGACAACCCTGAGATCAAGCCACGAAGGGAACTGTTCTAGCGGAAGTATTTGATCTTGTGACTAGTTTTCTAGCCAATCATATCAGAAGTTTGGGAGTTACCTTGATTTTATTTGTTGTTGGTTTTGATATATATATATATATATATATAATATATTATTTTATTGAAGTTTTGTGCATTTCATACATTTCTTTTTTTTTTTTAATTTCCATTTTTTTTTACATTTTCTATGAGTGTTGGATCCTGTACTGCATTGAACAGTCTGTGCCATACTCCGTGTTGTGTAACTGCCTCAGAGGTCAGAAGAGGGTGTCAGACTCCCTGGAACTGGAGCTCTCCTGGAATTGGAGTCCGCGAGCTGGCTCTTGGCGCACCATGTGGGTGCTGGGGATCGAACCCGGGTCCTCTGTACGAGCGGGTCGGCGCTCTTACACTAGGCCATCCTCCCACCGATACCCCATTTTCATACATTTCTTAATCATAATTTAGACCCAACTTTCACTTTCCTTGCCCCCACCCCATACCCTGCAGAGCTAATGCTCTGCATACATGTCTTTCATATCTTTGCTCAGTTTTTTTTTTGGTCTTTTGAGACAAGGTCTCCCTGTAGCCCAGCTGTGCCTGGAACTCACTCTGTAGACCAGGGCTGGCCTTGAATCACAAAGATCCACCTGCCCTCTGCCTTCCCAGTGTGGGGATTAAAGAAGTGTCTGAGCCACACCCTGGCTTTTTTTTTTTTCCCTCAGTTTTTTAAAAAATTTTCAATGCCAAAATTTACTGTTTTGAGCAGAAGTTCACTGTTTCGTTCAGCTCTTTGACTCAGTCTTTTTTGTTTGTTGTTCCTTCCAATTTGTATCATTCCAAAATATGCATATATACATCCACACATATACCAAATATTATGATGTCTGAAAATAAACTATAGTTAAATTCCAAAACATGTTTAGGAATCAATTTTCCAGACTTGGAGATAGTAAAAATAAAAAGAAAATATATTACTTTAATTCCTACATTACATAGCAATGGTAGTGTATTTTGTTTTTAATCAAATTAAGTAAATACCATTGTCAGTGGTGTGGACTTAATTCTTGTCCCATAAAAATTAGTCACAAATTTTCCTCATTTAATTGAGTTCTAGAGACTTTCCTTCCTTCCTTCCTCCCTTCCTTCCTCTCTCTCTCTCTCTCTCTCTCTCCTCTCTCTCTCTTTCTTTCTTTCTTTCTTGTCTTTTTGAGACAGGGTCTCCCTGTAGCCCCAGCTGGCTTAGAACTTGCTCTGTAGACTACGCTGGCCTAGAGTTCACAGAAATCCTCCTGCTTTTGCCTCCCAAGTGCTGGGATTAAAGGTATGTGCCACCAAGCATGGCTGAGTCTTGCTTTCTTGATCCTTGAAACACCTACAGATCAGATTCTTTTTGTTCATATTTGTAGACCTTTTAGCTTGAATTTTTTCTCAGTAAACCACAAAGGTCGCTTCTATACTTATTTATGCCCTCTGCCCTCTTTCTCCCCAACTATATAATTATTTAGACTAAAATGACCTTTCATTTTAATAGACTATTGTATTCGATATTTTTTTAGAATTTTCTTTTTTTAATTTTTAAAACTTATTTATTATTTTTTATGTGTATGAGTGTACTGTCTGCATATTGGTTGGTACACCCGTGTCGTGCAATGCCGTAGAAGTGAGAAGAGGGTGACAGATTCCCCTGGAACTGGAGTTAAAGACTGTTCGTAGCCACCATGTGGGTGCTGTGAATCAAACACAGGTCCTCTGCAAGAGCAGTCAGCGGCGCTTTTAACTGCTGAGCCATCTCTCCAGCCCCTGTATTTGATATTTTGATGTCTGTCTTCTCAAATTAGAATTGAAAGGCTTTTATGCAACTTCTCCATATCACGTCACTTGATCACTTGGGTGTGCTAAAGTATTAAAGAAAATTCTCATGAATTCACCCCTGTAAAGACCTCGGATAAACTTTTTTTTTTTATTTTTCAGTATATTTTATTTATTTTTTTAATTTAATTTTTATTGATGCTTTGTGCATTTCATACATCATTTTCCAATTCAGATCAGGCATACTTTTAAAAGATGGTCTATTGTATGACGGGTACTCCCCTCTCTTTAACAGACTCATATCAAAATGAATGCCATCTTCAAAGGTAAGGTTTAGGCTAAACATACTGGCTCTGTAGTGAACAAGGATGGAGCTATTAACAGACTCTTCTAAGAGATTTGTGCTTCAGATCCATCTCAAGTTTGGTTGCACGATATAAGGTGAAGTTCCAGTCTTGGAGGGGGTCTAAAATATGATTAATATGTATTGTATGAAATGCACAAAATTTAAATAAAAATGAAAAAGAACAATTTGCATAGTGATATTCTAGATATAACATAGTCATTATCTGTCAGAATGTAACATGTATGGCCTCTATTCCCAATAGAGCCCTTGATCCCCTCTGGCACTCTTTGAATCCTGCCTTTACCATCTGCATTGCTAAAATTCCTTCTGGGAGGGTTAGAGGCATAGAGCCCCCTCCTCCCTCAGTTCCTAAGACAAAGTGAGGTATAGTTCTGCCAAACTGCAGCCAAGTTTTATTGGGCTTATTAAGAGAGCAATGGGAGAAGTGTTAATTACAGAAATGTGGGTGCTACGCCACCAAGACCACACAAGAAAGTCTCCATCCCAACGTGGACTTCTGTGCTGGATAGCTTTAGTGTCAACTTGACACACCTGGGTTGAGGGAACCTCAATTGGGGAATTGGCTCCATTGGACTGGCCTGTGGCCACATCTGTGGAGTATTGTCTTGATTGTTGAGCAATGTGGGAGTGCCCAGCTCACTATGGGTGGTGCCACCCTGGGCAGGTTGTTGTGTACTATATAAGAGGGCAGGCTGGGCATGGGCCAGGGGAGCAAGCCAGTAAGCAGCACTCCTCCATGGCCTGTGCTTCAGCTCCTGCCTCCAGGTTCCTGCCCTGAGTTACTGTCTTGAGCTCCCTGAGTGATGAACTGTGACTCAGGAGATGTGAGCTGAATAAACCCTTTCCTCCCCAAGTTGGTGTCAGTCAGTGTGTTTTGTCACAGCAATTGAAGACAAACTAGAACAGAAATTGGTACCAGAGAGTGGGCTATTGCTGTGACAGACCTGACCTTGGTGTTTTGGGGAAGGATGTGGAAGTGTTTGGAACTTTGGGCTAGAAAAATCACTGAATGCCTAAAAATTGTTGCTGTGGAACTTGGAACAGTTTTGCTTATAGAGTTGTAGATGATGGAGGCCTGGCTTGTGAAGTTTCTAGTTTTGAAGGGAAGCAGAGATCATCAGGACTCTGTAATCTATAGGCTCTGGTCAGCTGGGGCTGAAGAATCAGCTGTCAGTAACAAGAGACCAGAACCTGAAGTGAACCCTGTGCTTTACTGGGACAATTGATGCTGGTTAGCTGGGGCTGAAAAATCAGCTGTAAGTAACAAGAGACCAGCACCGCTGAGGTGAAATCTTCTGGGAAGAATTTCTTCACGGTCAGCACACAGAAATTGTGTTCCAGAAGGGGCCTGAGCCTCCATCTCTAGCCAGAAGCAGGAGTTGGTAGTGTGTAAGAGTCTCCTATATGGTTCTGGTGTTGAAATTTGAGGGGGTTACAGAGAGGAGCTGAGGCTTGGCACTGTGAGAGGTCAGGAAAGACCATTGGTAGAAGTGCACGTCGGTTGCAGTGAAGACCCCAGGATTGCAGGGGTCATGGAGAGAAGCTGAGGCTTTGCACCAGGAAAGGTCAGAAGAGGCCATTGGTGAAGGTGCTGCCTCAGTTTCAGTGGAGACCTCAGCTTTTTGGAGATGCCAAAACCATGGGATGACCATCAAGAGCAGCAGCAGGTATGGAATGGAGTCAGCCTGGGCCTGTGAGATGAGCTGTGTGTGCCACGGACGGCAGGGTCAGAGATGGGGAGCTGCCGAAACCCTTTGGAGCCCAGAAGATGGTGAATGAATCCCAGGTGTCCAGCCTTGAGCTACTTTGCTGGACTTTAGGTTTTGTTTGAGTGTGCCTGATTCTTCCCTTTGAAATAAGACAGTACTAGTTTTGGGTTTTACAGCAGCCCACAGTTAAGAGACTTTTAACAGACTGTGAACTTTTAAGTGCTTGGACATTTTAAGGACTGTTGTACTAAGGTTGTACTGTCTTAGGTTGTGATTAATGTTAACATCATACCTTGGGGACGAGAACTGGAAAGGTGGTGGCTTAATAGTGATGTGTTTTGTGTGTCAAGGGGTCAATTGTGCTGGATAGCTTTAGTGTCAACTTGACACACCTGGGTTGAGGGAGCCTCAGTTGGGGAATTGGCTCCATAAATAAACATAAATGTCTAACACAGCATGGAAATATTTTATCCACTTGTAACAATTGTTTCCTCAAAAGATCTACATTGGTTACAGTAGCATGGATAAGAGGCATTAATTAGTTCTTCATTATCTTTAGTCATTTCATTGAAGTCATTTGGTGTCCTGAGGTTTTTACACGGAGACTCTCTACATTTCTTAATCCTGATAGCCTCCTTGGGGCTGGCTCAACTGCCTGGCCATGCACAGGATCAAGGAGGTACAGGGCCCCTCTTGCCCCTGCTGTACCTCTTGGTTCCCTGGGTCAGGCAGGCCTGGGTCTGACTCCTGGCTATAGCCATGTTGGTTGGCCCTCCACAAGATAGGAAGGTTGGGGAGAGTCAGTCATGCCTCCCAACCAACCAGTTGGCCTGAGTTGCCCCTCTCTCTCTCTCTCTCTCTCCATTTTTTATGGCTGCCGAGAAGTCAGGGTCCATGCTGGGATGGCGACACTTTTGTGTGGCCCAGGTTGGGGGGGCACCCACATTCCTGTAAGTAACCCTTCACCTATTGTTCTGTTAGTAAGCCCAGTAAAACTTGGCTGCAGTTTGGCAGAAGCAAACCTCACTTTCTCTTAGGAACTGAGGGAGGAGGGGGCTGGATGCCACTCATACCTTCCAGAAGGTATGTTTAGCAACACCATCACATTTCTGTTGGCATTCTGGTCTTTAACCTACAGTGCTCTAAAAATCTATGCACACGGCATTCTATGTCTTCTCTGGCTGGCAGCCCAAACCCTTCCATGCTCCTCCCAAACACCAGTTGTAAAGGCCTCCAAACCACACAGTCAAACGATTACTCTAATAACCTCATTCTCCACATCAATCATTCTGACAGAATACCTGACAGAAACAAACTAAGAGAGGAGAGGTTTATTTGACTCACAGTGTAAATCGGTACAATCATCATGATGCCAGATGCATGACCGTGTCCACCACTGTGTCAGGAGTCTGAGGTACAATTTTTATGTCAGTGGATGAGGAAACAGAACCAGACAGGACCTCAAGGCCAGCCACCATGGCTCTGTGTTCACCAGTTAGCTCCATGAAGTAAAGATTCTGTAATATGTCCCGAGAGTACTGCCCCCTAGAGTCTGTGTTCAAACACACAGTCTGCTGCGGGGGTCGTGGGGGGGGGGCATTTCACATTCTACCCACAACGACCTGTCAGATGGTTGTGTGTGCTGTTGGCATTTAACACAATCAAGACTTCCAATCTCCAACGTATCTTTGAGGTTGAGAACAAATAACATTTTCTAATTTAAAAGTCAATTTATTAAATGATGACAGTGAACGTTTTTATTCTTGGCATTCACAATGTCAAATTCCAAGAAATCCAAGGCAGAGGGAGGATTGGAACGGTTCATTAAACAATTTAAGAATAACCAGTGGGATTTATTAGAATGTTGAAGAAAATAGCAAATCTGGAACTGGACCTCAGGTTTGAAGCTGGAGATGTGGGTTTGAACATTATTGACAGACTAGACTGAAAATCTCTGACTCGAGTTCTCTAGGAAGCAGGAACAAGGCAGAAAGAAGCCTGAGGCTAGACCAGAGAAAGACACCTACATTTTACTGGTGGTAAGAAGAAAACCTAGCACAGGAGGCTGAGAAAAAGACAGCATTAGAATCAGGAGAGTGTGGCATCCTGAGAACCACAGTAGGAGTTCCAAAGGAGAGGGTAGCCAGAGTCACAGTGTGCAGGGCAACTGGGACTCTATGATTAATGGTCACCAAGAAAGCATAATTGAACAGGTGTGTGGAAACTCCTGGAATGCTAGAGTGGTTTCAAAAGTTAGAAAAAGCTGAGGAAGAGATCCATTTAATAGCTAATAAATACATCCATGCTGGTTTCAATTTCTTTTTTTTTTTCTTTTCTTTTCTTTTTGTCCTTTTGAGACAGGGTTTCTCTGTAGTCCCAGCTTTCCTGAAACTCACTGTGTAGACCAGGCTGGCCTTGAACTCACAGAGATCCTCCTGCCTCTGCCTCCTGAGTTCTAGGATTAAAAGCATGTGCCACCAGGCTCAGCATTGTTTTTCGATTTTATATAAGCCTTTTATTAGATTAGAATTTCAGGCAAGTGCATAAATCTTGATTGCAGCTCACTGAATTCTGGAACAGTGAGTAAACTCATGTAATCAACACATAGTTAAGAAACCAAGTGCCTCACTGCACTGTCCCCTGTCCCTTTCTTCACTACCTATGACCCATCTCCATAGGGGAGACCATTGTGATGAGTTTTTTTTTTTTTTTTTTTTTGTATGTGTATGAATGTACTGTCTGCATGTAGGTCTGTGCACCCGTGTCGTGCAATGCCGCGGAGGTCAGAAGAGGGTCTCGGATTCCCCTGGAACTGGAGTTCTCCTGGAATTGGAGTCACAGATGGTTCTCAGCCGCCATGTGGGTGCTGGGGATCGAACCCGGGTCCTCTGCAAGAGCGGTCGGTGCTCTTAACCGCTAGGCCATCCCTCCAGCCCCATTGTGCTGACTTTTAACAGTATAAAGGTCCTTTATTATTATTTAAAAGAAACTTTACCTAATGCAAATTCAGTATTTTGGCTGTAACTCACAATTATTATTATGAGCATTAATTACAAGATAAGACAGTAGCCTCATTCTTCTCTGTATTCCTAGAACCTGCGGTGTGATAGGAGGTTCTAGATTATAAGGATTTGTCAGGCATGGTTAGCACACATGTGTTATCACAGCACTTAGGAGCTGGAAGCATGAGCATAGGAGGGATCAAGGTCAGCTGTGGCTGCATGGCCACTCGAGGCCAGTCTTATTTAGCAATTGCCAGGCTGACAGTACTTCTACTCCTCATGGGAC
This sequence comes from Rhizomys pruinosus, assembly GCA_009823505.1. Taxonomy (NCBI): domain Eukaryota; kingdom Metazoa; phylum Chordata; class Mammalia; order Rodentia; family Spalacidae; genus Rhizomys; species Rhizomys pruinosus. The sequence continues at coordinate 100,932 of VZQC01015660.1, forward strand.
CTTCACGGGACCTTCTTTCTCAAGGTCATGGAAACCACTTTAAATTCAGCCAATGCTGAGTCTCTGTCCCCTGCATGCTGGCAGAGAAAAATGCTGCATGGTCACGGTTAAAACTGTGCTGCTTCCTTTTAGAGATGTCTTAGAACTAGCCGTTCTTCAGCACTTGTGCTGCATGCATCTCACCTGTCCTCTCTATGCTGCCCCAGTCTGCCTCCTCACAACTTTCTGGAATTTCTATCAGTTCTGTAACCCACGAGCAAAGTCCCCACCTGGCTTTTCTGTGATACTTAACAAGTATACTTTAGCAAGTATAACTATTTTTTATTCATCACAAGATCGTTGAGAGTTGAGAAATAGTCCTAAAACCATAAGATATATAAAATCACATGTTTATCTGCAGAACCCCAAACAATTTACATAGTCTTATTACAAAATAAACCCATTTTTACTGAAAAGCAGTAGAATGGAAACCCAATCACAAAGCAACTGTCATGGATCTCTTATGGGTCTGTCTGCCATGCCCTTCAGGCTCCATTGTATATAATTTGATCTGATACATTAAAATGTTATCTTCAAGGGAATTTACAACGATTCAGATGCTATGATTAAAACCACGAGTTAAAGTTGTTTCTTTGCCATACTTTCTATGCGTTCCTAACCAAAGCAGGGGTTAAATTGAATCCTTTCTCAGAACCCTTCCACAGGGAAGTAACTCACTCTACATGAACAGAATTCACCAATAAAGTACTAAAGGTTTTTTTTTTTTTTTTGAGACAGGATCTCCCTGTAGTCCCAACTGTCCTGGAACTCGCTATGCAGACCAGGCTGGCCTTGAACTCAGAGATTTGACTACCTCTGCTTCCCAAGTGCTGGAATTACAGGCATGTGCTACCATGCCTGGCTCACTAAAGTTATTTTTATGAATGGATATAGAAATGCAAATCCTTTTGGTAAGCTCTGGGCTATATTGCTACATCAAAAGCCCATTTATTTTTTTATTTTTATTTTTTTAAATTTTATTTTATTTATTTATGTGTATGAATGTACCGTCTTGCCTGCAGGTCTGTGCACCGCATCGTGCAATGCCGCGGAGGCCAGAAGAGGGTCCCAGAATCCCCCGGAACTGGAGTTCTCCTGGAATTGGAGTTACAGACGGTTCTCAGCCGCCATGAGGGTGCCGAGGATCGAACCCGGGTCCTCTGCAAGAGCGGTCGACGCTCCCAACTGCTAGGCCATCTCTCCAGCCCATCAAAAGCCCATTTATGAATATTAAGGTCTCTTTTGTCAAAAATCAACCAAAACATTATAATTACAAAGTACTATTTTTTATCTCCTGTAAGGAGATAAAAGACAATATGGGGAATATTCCAGTTGAAAGAACAGACTTTTGGGATTCAATCATTTTACATGGGAAATAAAACCAAATATTATAGGTATTCAAAATCAAAATGTTTATTATTTGAACCCTATGTAATTTACATAGAGAACAGAAATTACTATTTTATTTTATTATTATTATTTTTTTTTTTGGTCTTTTCGAGACAGGGTCTCCCTGTAGCCCCAGCTGTCCTGGAACTCACTCTGTAGACCAGGCTGGCCTTGAACTCACAAAGATCCGCCTGCCTCTGCCTCCCAAGTGCTAGGATTAAAGGTGTGTGTCACCACGCCCGGCCAGAAATTACTATTTTAAAAAAAGTACAAAATTCAAGAAATATGGAAGGGAACTTGGTGGAAAATTTTACAGTATCAACTCTGGTGATCTTTAAGCATCCCTATATTTGTCTAGCTTTTCTAAAAAATAAAGCTCAACCAGGTGTGGTGGCATACACCTTTAATCCTAGCACTTGGGAGGCAGAGGCAGGCAGATCTTTGTGAGTTTAAGGCCAGCCTGGTCTATAGAGTGAGTTCCAGGACAGCTGGGGCTACAGGGAGACCCTGTCTCGAAAAGAATAATAATAATAATAATAATAATAATAATAATAATAATAAAGCTCAAATTCAGAAGTCATGGGAACTAAGAATGAAAAAAAAAGTCAATAACTGACACGAGCACCTCTGGACAGCTGGGTAAGCCACCTGAGGCAGATATCAATGCATTTTTGTTGACTACCACATCATTGCAATAATTTTCTTCATTACACTTCCCTGAATTTATGAGATATGAAGGACTGTGTAAAAAGTTATTCTGAATTTTATAAGCATCTGAACAAAGAAAATAAGATATACTTTCATGGTCAGTATCCTACCTACTTTTGTCAAGATATACAACCTCTTAGTCTCTTAAATATGTGGTTTCAGAGTACGTGATAATTTCAATTTTATTCTGACATCATTACCACCTTCCATATTGTATAACATACGGCCAGAATACTAGATCTTTCTTTCTAGAGAAACAGAGATCTCTAATTATTCGAATGTCATATTTTAAATTGCTTTCTCCATGTCTTAAAATTATTTCTCCAGAGAAAATACTTTGTCAGTTAAAGAAGGACATCAGACAGCATGTGTTCCTCCCTGTGGTGTGGTTTTTATTCCTCTATGGTCCCTCGTTTCCCTGTTTCTACACTTTCCACTTTCCTTCTGTGTTGCTACAGTAGAACCTGTGAACTTGAGCTTCTCAAGCTCATGTTAGCAGAATAAGAAACAGCGCTTAGGAACGGCCTGGCCTGGACTGCTGCAAACCTCTGGCAATTAATTTCAATTAGGTTATTTACAAGGTGTGCCCCTGCTAACTTTGTGCCCAGATGTTTCACTTGGCAAAACACAGTGGCCACCAATGAAGTCGGTTTCAGTAACAATCAGTCATTGATTTTGCGCTGTGAATTCACAGCACCTTCAGAACACCAGCACATGATGTCATCACCCTCTGCCTCATCGTGACTGTAAAAATGCCAGTGCAAGTTGCAACAGACGACTGCAGGGGACGGCTGGGCTCTGATGAGGCTGCGACCAACACCTGGCTGCCGTGGCATCTCGAAGCTTTCCAAGCTTCCTTACCAGATGTTTGTGGAACTTATGCGTGAATGGAAAACATACATTATTTTTTTCATTTGCATGAGTGATTACCAGACCTGTGGAAGCAGTAGAAACATGTGTTTCATTTTTTTTAAAGACTAATAAAAGTTTACTAGAGACATTTTTAAAAATTAAAATCAGCATTGTTAATCTTCAACATTGTGAGTTGAATCTGCCTAATAATATTTGTGACTATTTGTTTAGATAACAAAAAAAACTTTTAACAAATTAAGTAAATGTGCTACAGAATCTATAGAGGCTTTATTGATTTTTTTTTAGTCGGCTATTAGTTGTCTGATTCTGTTTCATAATTTTGGATATTTTAGGGTTGTATGCACTTAATAATCGTGCCTTACTTTCTCTTAGCTATACTCTGTCTTCTTTAAATAGGACAAAGAGGGCTACGGTGATGGCTCTATGGTTTAAGCTGCTTGCTGCTTCTCCAGGGGCCCTGGGTTCAGTTCCCAGCACCGCACACACTGGGTGGTTCACAAGTGCTTGTAACTCCAGTTCCAGAGGATTCAGGGTGGCACTCAAGTGTATGTACTCACACACAGACTCATACAAACAAATAAGAAAAAAAAACTATTTAAAATTATCTATGTGTTTAACATTCACCATCAATTTATCATGACATTTTCACTATAGCATAAGAGGAATTGTACTTTGTGATTTGGTTAATATATAACTTTAAAAAATGCTTTTTCCATATCAGTTCCAACTGTATTCTCCACCTACAAGAAGCTAAGAAAAGTGTTGCCAAAATTTTGACAAACCTGTTTCTCACAGGATTACACTTTTTTTTTAATTTTAAAGAAACAGGTACTTCTTAGTTTTTTAATTAACCAAAATATGAAAATAAACAGTGGTCCCATTTATGAAAGTTCAGCTGTCGTTGCCACCATAATGCTCTTTAAATGGACCACATTTCTCCTCCCTGAGCAACTACAGAACGTTGTTAAGACTGTGACCAGCTGTGTGGTAACAGATGCTCAGTGATTTGGTTCAAGGAACTCTAAATCTATCAGGGCATTAAAATGATGTGAAGTTTTGAGAAAATCAAAGCCTATTCTATCAGGATCTGGTGAAGGAATTATACTTATAAAGACCAAGTTTAAAAAAGTGTATGTCTGTAGCTTCCTCAACAAACTGCTAAGTAAATATTTCACAAAATTAAAAAAAAAAAAGCTGTCTTGTTTAAGAAGCAAACATTTCAACCATTTCAACACCTTGACTGAGAAATGACCGTGAAACTGACCTGCTTGATATCAGGATGTAAATTAAACGAAGTCAGAAGCAAACACACATTAATAGACAGTATAAACATGGAATGAAAACGCAGCATTAACACTTGGGAGATGGATTCCCAGCACCTGGTGCTTTGCTGTGAAGTTCACGGTGGTCCTGGAACTGGGCTGTGATGTCTTCCTTCATATGCCCAGGATCCCCCCAGCTCTCCAGAGAACCGTTACGAGCAGCAAGGTGGTGTTGCTAGCAGGCGCCTGGTGGGCATCTCCAGGGAGGCCCAGATCTGAGAGACACTGAGGCTCACTGTGGACCCAGAGGTTCTTATTCCTAGTTTGTTATAAGCTGGGGCCCAAGAGGATAGGAAAGAACACTGTGTGAATAGAGCTCCTTGTGTTTTGTTAAGAAAATGTAAATGTTTCCCTGTTGCACATTTTAATCCAAAATGATCCTAACTTTAATCTCAACCTCAAGGCAAACTAACAGGGCCTGTTTTAAAAGTGAGCTGCAATTTGTTTTCCGTCCTTGGGACATTTTTACATTCCCATTAAATAAAAGAAATAATGACAAAGGAAATTAAACCACAAAGAAAATATGTTAAAGCCATGTTAACATCTGACCTAAATATATAAAACAAAGGAAATACACGCCTGTGGTTAGAACTTGGTTTTTAACTCATCTATGGCATTTTCAGCCCTTGGGAACGTGGTGGCCATGTGTTCGGGTAGCCTTTAGCTGTATTTATTCAGCATACTTGGAAGAAGGGTCAAGAACCACTGAATTATCCCAATGTTTTATTCATTTGAAGTCACACTTCCTAGTTTTTTCAAGTGTCCATGGTGCAGGGAACGTAAGCAGTGTCTGGAACAGGCTCATCATCATCTCTGTTTATAAATGTAATAAATGTAATTTCTATTGATGAGTGGGGCACTGTGATTAGTGCAAGTCACGCATGCCAGTGACCGGTTAGTTATTCATGTTAGGACAGGATGAACACAGCACCAGAAGCATCACACAGAGTGTGTGTACTATGCGTGCAATTCAGTGTCTTGTGGATATCGAACTCAAAGATAAGGCCTGTTCCGTACAGTCTAGGCTAATGCTTTGTGGGTTTTGTATCACTGAAGGTCAGGTGTGCTCTACAAAATCTAAGCAGTCAGGTGGTTAAGGATACTTCTCTGTCTGGTCACAGAATGTCATCTTCCTGTCCACAGCAGGCTGGCCATCCCCCAGAGCTGACAGAGAAGGACAGCTCTGCTATGCCGGTCAAGCATCTTGTAGAAATGTGCCTTTGGGAATTTTTAAAATTAATTTGTTTTAATTTTATGTATAATAGTGTTTTGCCTGCATGTACGTAAGTGCACCTGTGGGTTTGGTACCCACAAATCCCCTAGAACTAGAGTTACAGATGGTTGTTAGCTGTCATGTGGGTGCTGGGAACCGAGCCTGTGTCCTCCGAAAGAGTGGTTGTCTTAGTTTCTTTCTACTGATGTGACAAAAACACTGACCAGAACCAACTTGGGGAGGAAAGGGTTCATTTCATAGGAGCTCAGGGCTAGAACCTGGAGGCAGGAGCTGAAGCACAGACCTGGGCGAGTGGGCACGCTGCTTACTGGCTTGCTCCCATGGCCCACACTCAGCCTGCTTTCTTTTTTTTTTTTAATTTTTTTTAATTAATTTTATTTGTTTCTGTATGTGTATGAATGTACTGTCTGCATGCAAGTCTGTGCACCCATGTCGTGCAATGCCGCGGAGTTCAGAAGAGGGTCTTGGATTCCCTTGGAACTGGAGTTCTCCTGGAATTGGAGCTTCAGATGGTTCTCAGCCACCATGTGGGTGCTGGGGATCGAACCCGGGTCCTCTGTAAGAGCGGTCGGCACTCTTAACCACTATCAGCCTGCTTTCTTATACAATACACAACCTGCCCAGGGGTGGCACTACCCATAGTGGGCTGGGCCCTCCCACATGACTCAACAATCAAGAAAATGCCCCACAGACATGGCCACAGGTCAGTCAAGTGGAAGGAGTTCTCCAGTTGAGGCTCCCTCCATTCAGATGTGTCAGGTTGGCAATCCAGCACAAACAGCCGGTGTCTTTAACTGCTGAGCCATCTCTCTAGCCCTAGCAAAGTTATTTTTACTGGAAAAGTGCCTTGTTGATATCTTGAAATTCTCTAATCATTTGTAAAGATTTCTTTCACATTTATTTTCTCATTTAGTTGCATCCCCGTTCCCTGTAGATTCATTAGCCAATAATTTGGATATTATTTTGTACCAAAAATAGCTAGGAAAGTCACAACTAGAGTAGAAGAAAGAAAAAAAAATGAGTTCTTTTCTTCAATACTTACTATCATTATTAAAGTTGCCCCTTATTCAAAAGTCTTAAGACCAGGATGTAGAGACTAGGGCCATAACTTGTTTAGCAAGCATGAGGACCAGCGTCTGATCTGCAGCCTGGCATGGTGACTGGGAAGGCAAAGATGGGAATTGTACCAGAAGCTCGATGGCCAGTCAGCTACCCAGGGTCAAGTGAGAGATCCTGTCTCAAAAGACCAAGTGGATGGGATGGCTCCTGAGGAAACGAGACGTCAGGTTGACCTCTAGCCTCTATCTATACCCGGGCACGTCCACACACATTTTATGACAAATAGCGTGTGAGTGAGCAAGACTCTGACAATTTAACATGTGTTGGTGTAAGTGAGGCCTCTCATGCACACCGCAGTGTGGTGGTGGTGCACCCGCTGGCCTATGCTTTTCTATGTGGACCAAAACTTTCACTTAGTGGCTGTTCCTGCCCTGCGAGATGACCCACAGAGAATCTCAGGAATAAATAAGGCTTGCGAGTCTCCTTTTCCTTAGTTAAATTTGAGCTTCTTCTGTGGGACAGGCTCATAAGAGAGGATAAATTCACAGAAAATGTAGCATAGTTAGCTTTGGTTCTAGTAGATGTTACTATAGGAAAAGGCTTGGAGAATATGATATAGAGAGAGACCTTGTTATCCGCCTTCACAGGGATAGATTTGTTTCCTATAAATCATGAAACCCAGAGGGAAAGTCTCTTTACTCTGTGTTTTCCCATAGGTAGTCTAATCCACATGTATGAATCACATGGAGACCATTTTCCTTTGTTCAACATGAAGTACGCTTCCTACAAAAGGCATCCCCCAGACACAAAGGAAAATGCTAGCATGTTGGGACCATGTCCTGAGTGTTTTATGATCTGAAACACAAACAAAGATGCTAGAGAACTCGATTCCTTACACTGTCCTCACAGGGCATTTCCAGTGTCTCGAACCTCCTCAAAGCAGAATGCATAACGATTTCTTCAAAATGTCACCTAAAGTTTGTTCCCCTTCCACTCTACTCTCAATTAGTGTAGACCATCCATTTTCAAGTCAGCATTTTCAAAAAGGATCAACTGAAACTTGAATAGGCAGAAGGAAAATTGTTTCCACTTCGACCAAACTTAAAAGAACTTGGGCACCTTTCATATTTTTCTTATTAACATTGTAATAGAAAGCATCTGTAATAATTTAGTAAACTAAATACATTAAAACAACAAATAAAAGACACCATAAGGAAGAAAATGCAAAGACCCCATATGGCTGCCTGCTTCCTTCTTGAAAAGTGACACGAGTGGCCAGACCCTTGAGGACTGGCCCACAGCGAGGTGAGCAGCCGTGTGCTCGACCACCCTCCGAATTCTACCACCTCTACAACACAGTGCTACGATCCACCCTTTTCCCTCATTTTCTTCCTCTTTCTGGAAACCAAATGTTCCAGTTTCATCTGTTGCTCTGACCAATACATTGACCCAAAACAACATGGAGGCTACATGGTTCCCAGTTCCCAGTTGCAGCCCCGCCTTTCTGCAGCCACAGTGCTCCTGAGCAAACACCCGCACTCAGGCTTGCTTCCATGGGGCCGGCTTCACTCAGCGCCCGCCCGCCCAAGTAGGTCTTCCCACCTCAGTAACAATCAAGACAGTCCTCCCAAACGTGCCACAGGCTAGCCTGATCTACATTAATTCTTCACCTGAGGCTTCTTCTTGGTGACTAGATTGTGACAAGTTGACATTTGGGAGGAACCATTACATGGACAGTCTTATAACTTTGTGTTCCTGTGTGGATCTTGTCCAACTTTTTCTCTTACTTACCTGCCACTTTTGTTTTCTGCGATAACTCCTACCTAGATCACTGAAAAGATTACAAGCCTGGGTCTCCAGTCAAGGTTAGCCAGCATATAGCCATGAAGAATCGTTTCACAAACAAACTCTCCATGTAAAGTGAGGAAGCTTAAATCGTTTGGCATCTGTCACCTGGTCCTTCTGAAGCTACCATTTTCTCTTACTGAGGTTTTACCCCTGGGGGGGGGGTCTCAGCTCATGGAGACCAGCCTCTATTCCCTCTGTGTTTCACACAAATACGCCCATAGTAGCATTTTTGCCTGTGTATAAAATGGTCTCTCAAGAATGAGTGATTGATCATTGATTATGAGAATCTGTGTTGAGGGTCAAATGTTCTTGGAGTGGATCTGAGGTCTCCTGAGGCCAACTGAAGGAAGAGCAGGAAGGCAGGTAGGGACTTGGTGCCTCAGCAAGGCTGATTGTTGATCCCTTGGTCCAGCTGTCTTTGGCTTGATTGGCATTTGTGGCTGTGGGGGTGGAGTTATCCTCCCAGCCAGTATTAAAGGTGGGCTTGTGTGACTCTTGAGATCTGAGATCTCCTGAGGCCAGCAGAAGGTACTGCGGCTGAAGAGCCCCCCCCCCAACTGGGATTAGGAAGTGGCATCTGAAGGAGGCAAGCAAAGCAAGCCAGTGAAGAGGCATTTAGGACTCACATTGGAATACAGGCAAGGAGAAGCCAATATGCCAGGATTGCAAAGAAGAGACAACACTGGAAAGGGGCAGGATAATCCCGAGACAAGCTTTACCAAGCCTATGGAAGACTCCAGCAGTGGGATCCCTCTGGGCATGCCCCAGGACACAGACATCAGAAACACAATTGGGAACATATTTAAAGAACTACAAGATTATAAAGAACAAATCAAAGAACTAAGAAAAGAGAATGAGGAACTCAAGAAGGACCTAGAGAGAGAGAATGACAAGCTCTGGAAGGAAGTAGAAACACTGAAAAGATCCCATGCTGAAAAAGAAAAAGAAACCAACCAGCAAACAAAAGAGCTACAAAAAGAGATCGAGAAGCTCCAAAAAGAAATAGAAACACTAAAGAAATCAGAAGAGGAAATGAAAAAGGAAATCAAACACTCATCCATTCAAGAGGAAAGGAATGAAAAAAGCCTCAGAAGCAGAATGGAGGAAGCAGAACAAAGAATATCAGACCTGGAGGACAACACAGAACAACTAAAAACCTCAAGGAAAGATTATGAAAAATTTAAAAATACACAAAAATGGAACAACCAGGAGCTGTGGGACACTATGAAAAGATCAAACCTCCGCATCATAGGAATAGAGGAAGGAGAAGAATCCCAAGAGAAAGGTATTGATCAGATCTTCAACAGAATAATAGATGAAAACTTCCCCAAACTAAAAAAGGACAAACCAATACCAATACAAGAAGCACATAGAACTCCAAACAGACAAGATCAGAAAAGAAATTCTCCACGCCACATCATAGTTAAAATGCTGGACACCCAAAACAAAGAGAAAATTCTTAAAGCGACAAGAGAAAAACAACAAGTGACCTATAAGGGGAAACCTATCAGAATAACAACGGACTTCTCACAGCAAACGATGAAGGCAAGAAGAACCTGGAGCAAAGCATTCCCAGTGTTGAGGGACAATGGATGCCAGCCCAGGTTACTATACCCAGCAAAAATGTCAATCATAGTGGAAGGAGAGAGGAAAATCTTCCATGACATAAACAACTTGAAAGAATACATGTCCGGAAAACCAACCCTTCAGAGAATACTTGAAGCAATCCAAAGAACAGAAGAAAGGAGCAACCAACCCCAGGCAACTAGAAGGAGAAATCAATAAAAGCATAACTGCAGAAGTAGAAACCTAAATCAAAACCGCAGATGGATAATAAGGCAAAAGGAAGCAACACAAACCTATCAGTCATAACCTTAAATATTAATGGACTAAATTCCCCAATCAAAAGACATAGACTGGGAGACTGGATTAGGAAACAGAATCCATCGATATGCTGTCTGCAAGAAACACATCTTACCTTCAAGGACAGGCACCACCTTAAAGTGAAGGGATGGAAAAAAATATTCCAAGCAAATGGTACCAAAAAGAAAGCAGGTGTTGCTATTTTAATATCGGATAAAATAGACTTCAAAGTAAAAGAAATCAGAAGAGACAAAGAAGGCCATTACATTTTCATCAAAGGAACAATCCACCAAGAAGATTTCACAATTATGAATATATATGCCCCAAATTCTGGTGCACCAAACTTTATAAAGACAATTCTCCAGGACCACAAGTCACAGACTAACCCCAGCACACTCATAGTGGGAGATTTCAATACCCCACTGAGTCCTTTGGATAGGTCAACAGGACAAAAAATAAACAGAGAGACATCTGAACTGAACGATATGATACACCAAATGGACCTCATAGACCTCTACCGAACATTCCATCCTAATACCAGAGAATACACTTTCTACTCAGCACCCCACGGAACATTCTCCAAAATCGACCACATCCTGGGACACAGAAGAAACCTCTACAAATACAAAAAGATTGAAATAATTTCATGCATCCTGTCAGACCACAGTGCAATGAAGCTCAACATCAACACCAGGACAAGCCCTCCTGCCTACAAGAACACATGGAGACTAAACAACACACTCTTGAATAATGAATGGGTCAAGGAAGAGATAAAGAAAGAAATAAAAACATTCCTGGAACTGAATGACAATGACAATACAACACAACAAAACTTATGGGATACCTTAAAAGCAGTCCTAAGAGGGAAATTTATAGCCCTGGGTGCCTACATTAGAAAAACAGAAAGAGCACAAGTGAATGATCTAACACTACAGCTAAAAGCACTTGAGAGGCAACAACAGATGAACCCTAAACGCAACAGACAGGAAGAAATAACAAAAATCAGAGCAGAAATCAATGAAATAGAAACAAAGAAAACAATACAAAAAATCAATGAAGCCAAAAGTTGGTTCTTTGAAAGAATAAACAAGATAGACAGACCTCTAGCCCAGTTAACAAAAAGAAAGAAGGAACAACTCCAAATCAATACAATCTGTGATGAAAAGGGAAATATCACAACGGACAAGGAAAAGATCAAGAAAATTATATGGGAATATTACAAGAACCTATATTCTACCAAGTTTGAAAATCTAGAAGAAATGGATGAATATCTGAAATCTTGGGAATCACCAAAGCTTGGCCAAGAGGAGACCAGCAGCTTAAACAGACCCATAACATATGAAGAAATAGAGGATGTAGTAAGAAGCCTCCCAACTAAAAAAAGCCCAGGCCCAGACGGTTTCACAGCAGAATTCTATAAAACATTTCAAAAAGACCTACAACCATTATTTCTGAAACTGTTTAGAAGTATACAATCAGAGGGAATTCTCCCAAATTCCTTCTATGAAGCCAACATCACTCTATTACCAAAACCAGGCAAAGATCCAACTAAAAAGGAGAATTATAGACCCATCTCCCTCATGAACACAGATGCCAAAATTCTAAACAGAATACTGGCAAATCGCATACAGACCCACATCAAGAAGATCATCCATCATGACCAAGTTGGATTCATACCAGAGATGCAGGGATGGTTCAACATACGAAAATCAATAAACATCATCAAACACATAAACGGAATCAAAGACAAAAACCACACCATCATCTCAATTGATGCTGAAAAAGCCTTTGACAAAATCCAGCATCCCTTCATGCTTAAAGTCCTAGAAGGAATTGGATTGGAGGGATCATTCCTCAATGTAATCAAAGCCATATACAGGAAACCCACAGCCAATATCATCCTAAATGGGGAAATGACGGAAACATTCCCTTTAAAGGTAGGAACTCGGCAAGGCTGCCCCCTATCACCACTCCTCTTCAATATAGTGCTTGAAACACTTGCTAGAGCAATAAGGCAAGAAAAGGATATTAAAGGAGTACTAATTGGAAAAGAGGAAGTCAAACTATCCCTATTTGCTGATGATATGATTGTTTACTTAAGAGATGCAAAAAACTCCACCAGAAAACTCCTAGAAACGATTAACAGCTTCAGCAAAGTGGCAGGATACAAAATTAACCTTAGAAAATCAATGGCCTTTCTTTACACCAAGAACAAGCAACTGGAGAAAGAATTCAAAGAGACCTTCCCACTCACAATAGCCTCAAAAACAATAAGATACCTAGGAACAAACCTAACCAAAGACACCAAAGACCTCTACAACAAAAATTTTAAACCCTTAAAGAAAGAAATTGAAGAAGACCTCAGAAGATGGAAAAACCTCCCATGCTCATGGATTGGGAAAATTAACATTGTAAAAATGTCCATTTTACCAAAACTCTTGTATAGATTTAATGCAATCCCAATCAAAATCCCCAAGAGTTTCTTCACAGGCTTGGAAACAAAAGTTCTTAAATTCATTTGGAGAAACAAAAGACCCCGAATAGCCAAATCAATCCTGAGTGAAAAGAGCTACACAGGAGGGATCTCTATACCAGATTTTAAACTATACTACAGGGCTATAGTCATAAAAACAGCCTGGTACTGGCACAAAAACAGACCTGTTGACCAATGGAACAAAACCGAAGATCCAAATCTGAGCACATACAATTTCAGCCATCTCATATTTGACAAGGGGGCCAAGAAACCACAATGGAGAAAAGACAGCATCTTCAGCAAGTGGTGTTGGCAAAACTGGATCACCACTTGTAGAAGAATGAAATTAAACCCCTACCTCTCACCCTGTACAAAAGTCAACTCCAGATGGATTAAAGACCTCAACGTGAAACCCCAAACTCTGAAGGTGATAGAAGAAAAAGTTGGCAGCAGACTACAAGACATAGGCGTAGGAAAAGACTTCCTAAATCAGACAGCAGCTGCACAAGAATTAAGGTCGACAATTGACAAATGGGACCTCATTAAACTCAAAAGCTTCTGTACATCAAAAGAAACAATCAAGGAAGTGAAGAGAAATCCCACAGAGTGGGAGGAAACCTTCACTGCAGATACATCTGACAAAGCATTGATTTCCAGAATATATAAACTACTCAAAAAACAAAGAAAAAAGAAAACAAATGACCCGCTCAATAGATGGAGCAAAGAACTGAACAGAGACTTCACAAGCGAGGAATTAGAGATGTCTGAGAAACACCTCAAGAACTGCTCAACATCACTAATCATTAAGGAAATGCAAATGAAAACCACTTTAAGATATCATCTTACTCCAATAAGACTGGCTAGGATCAAGAAAACAAATGATACCAAGTGCTGGAGAGGTTGTGGGGAAAGGGGAACACTCATTCACTGCTGTGGGAATGTAAACTCGTACAGCCACTATAGAAAGCAGTGTGGAGAACTCTTGGAAGACTTGGAATTAACTTGCCACCCGACCCAGCCATACCACTCCTGGGCATGTACCCTCAAGAGTCACCCCACCACAGAAATACATGCATGGCCATGTTTATTGCAGCTGTCTTCACAATAGCAAAGAGCTGGAACCAACCTAAATGCCCCTCAACTGACGAGTGGATAGAGAAAATGTGGCACATCTACACAATGGAGTTCTATGCAGCAGTAAAGAAAGATGACATCACGAGCTTTACAGAAAAATGGCTGGAGCTAGAGGACATCATGCTGAGCAATGTATTCATCATTAAATGCAATACTAAGGGGTGATGTAGACTGTGACTAACCTGGAAAGGACAGGTCCCATTTAAAGGCTCTACAATGGCTAATGTTATCAACTGGAATGGATCTAGAATCACCTAGGAAACACCGCTCTGCACGTGTCTATGAGGGACTTTCTAGATTAGGTTAAGGCAGGAAGACCTACCTTGAATGTGGATAGCATCATGGGAAGGGGGTCAGTCTGAGAAGTAGTGTGTTGGGTGTGGCATCTCTCTCCCTCCCTCTCTGTTCACTATGGCTGCCATGTGACCTGTCTCCTCAAGCCCCCGCTGCCACTCCTTCCCCATTGTGATCGACTTAAGCCATGAACCACAGTAAACGTCCTTCCTTGGGTTGCTTTTCTACATAAGAAAAGCGACTAATACAAGCACTCAATGTGGGCTGGAGAGATGGCTCAGTAGTTAAGAGCACTGGCTGCTCTTGCAGAGGACCCAAGTTCAAATTCCAGCACCCACATGGAGGCTAACAACCACCTGTAACTCCAGGTCCAGGGGATCCAACACCTTCTTCTTACATCCATGGGCCTTGCATGACACAGGTACACTTACATACATGCAGGTGATACACACATACACATAAAATAATGAAAATAAAAATTAAAAAAAGCAAGTACTCAGTATAAGTGGTCTATTAAAACACTGTGCCTAGCCAATCATGGTGATGCACACCTTTAATCCCAGCATGTGGGAGGCAAAGGCAGATGGGTCTCTATGAGACTGAGGCCAACCTGGTCTACATAGCAAGTTCCAGGCCAGCTGGAGCTATAGTGAGACCCTATCTCAAAACACAGCAACAAAAACAAAAACCTTGTGCACCTCCCCAGTGCTGGAGATGCAGGCCACCACCAGACCAGGCTTTTGTATGAGTTCTAGAGATCTGCTAGCATGGCAAACACTTTATCAACTGAACCACCTCTCCAGCCCTCTTCTTCCACTTCTCCAATAAAAGCCATTTAAGCCTAAGCAAGTATAATAAACCAATGTATGACCAAGCTAAGGCCTCCTAACTTATCTACTTTCTTAGAAATGAACAGAAAAACAAGGAAATCAGATCAGGGTGATGTATACAGAAGTCCGAAGTTTTTGTAGCACTTACTTGATGTTAATCAGCTTGTCATCAGGAGCGATAACTCAGTGAAAAAAATGAGCTGGATTGGGAATTCTTACCTTATTATAGCCAAACAGTTTACTCTTTGGGGTAATATTTCCTATTTATAAAATAGTATGTTTGGGGGCTAGGGTGATGGCTCGGTGGTTAAGATCACTGTCTGAGGCTGGAGAGATGGCCTAGTGGTTAAGAGCGCCGACCACTCTTACTGAGGACCCGGGTTCGATCCTCAGCACCCACACGGCGTCTGAAACTCCAATTCCAGGAGAACTCCAGTTCCAGGGGAATCCGACACCCTCTTCTGACCTCCGTGGCATTGCCAGACACGGGTGCACAAACTTGCATGCAGACAGTACATTCATACACATACAGAAATAAATAAAAAAATTAATAATAAAAAAGCAAGAATGAGGAAAAAATTAAAAAAAAAAAGATCACTGTCTGCTCTTGCAGAGGACCTGGGTTCAATTCCCAGCACCCACATGGTGGCTAACAGCCACCCATAACTCCAGTTCCAGAATTCTGATACCCTCTCCTAGCCTCTGTGGGCATTTCATGACATGGATGCACCTACCTACATGCAGGCAATACATTTATACACATAAAATTAAAAATAAAAATAAATTTAAAATTAAAATAGTATGTTTTCTAGGGGGAGTTGAGCAGGTACAGGAACTTCCATAATGTTGGAACATCTGCCCACAATGATGCTTTAATTACTTCCCCTCCAACTGGAGAGTTCCGTTGCTTGGAAGCCAAGCTTGTACAACCTCTGGACCGCAGTTTGGCTTGATCAGAGGACACTGCAGCGACTCCTCCTCATTTCTGTTAGCATAAAACGATTTCTAGAAAGAGAGAAAGGAAGAGCAGGGAAAGGAGTGGAGGAAAAGATGAAGATGGGGAGGAGGAGGGGAAAGAGGAGGAGGAGAAGGAGGAGGAGCAGGAGGAGGAGGAAGGGAGAGCAGGGAAAAGAGGAGAGAAAGAAGTCCCATCCTCTGGCTCTGTGCACACCTGCTGAGACAGCCCATCCTGGCTTGTTTTTTTCTTTACAGTCCTGTAATCTGGCTCCGGGAAAACGACTCCTGTGATGGCCCTCGAAGGCCTCACAGGTGCGAAATTTGATGCACTTTCAATACTCGCTATTTACTTTTAGTAGAATTCAAAATTGGCATAGTTTTCATGAGGCAGTTACCTCACTTAGAACCGTGTCTCCATTCCTACCTCACCTTCCTTCAGGCAGTGGGTTCTTTTATGTCCTGACTCTCCTCTAAGACTCAGTTCTCTCCTCTAAGACTCAGTTCTCGTCCCGTGCACTCTCCTTTGTACCCTCTCCAGGGCACTGTCACCCACTCCTTTAAGCCAGTATTCACAGCTCATAACACTCTTAAACTTTGATCCTTGGCATACACTCAGGTCTTGAACTTCCAACCTCTCAGCCTAAGCTTCTCATAGATTCCTCCTTGTGAATGTGATCTCCTCCTGCCCAGCTCACTTTCCACAGTGTCACTTGACAATTTCCCAAACATACTATTATTGCACCTCTCCAAGTGTGAGGACAAGTTAATACGATCGCCTGGAATACTTACAGTCCTTTGCCCTTGGGACACTCCTGCTCAAATTCCCTGACCCTCATCCTAGGTCCATCTTCTCGTGGGTGTCATCAACCATGACGATGGAGAGAATGACTCCATTACTGTCTTTGTCACTGTGTGGTAGCTTATAACATGCGGGGCGTTAGGTAGTCCTTGAGGCCCCAGTGAACAGGATACAGCCCTCCCCATTTTTCTTCAGTGTTCTAAGTTATGCTGACGGTCCAGTAATGGGTCCGATGAATGGTGCTTATAGAAGAAAGTGGCCTGACAGAAGAGCTGACTGGGAGAATTTGGTCTTCATTTGTGGGCCATTGGAGCTGCATATGATACAATGCACTATTCCTTTTTAAAAGATTTGGGTACCATCGTCTGCACTGAAAGATGGCTAAGCATGGGTCCATGTCAGTGCTGTTCATGTGTCTGGGTAACATTTGCCCATTACCCATTGCAGAAGCAGGTTTGAGAAAACTGGTAATTGATGAAAATGCTTCAGATAATTGGAGGATAGATAGCGCAGTTAAATCTACCTGGGAAGTGTGGGAACTGCCCCCACTGTCAAGGGCAGAACTACATGAGAAAGCGTGTTATCACCACGAGTCACGTTGCCCAGCAGATTACCAAAGAACACTTTGCTATAATTGATGAAAGCAATTTGAGAGATTGGAACAGAAGTTAGTCAACTTAAAAACTGCAAAGCTAGCTGGGTGGCGCACACCTTTAATCCTAGCACTCGGGAGGCAGAGGCAGGTGGATCTTTGTGAGTTCAAGGCCAGACTGGTCTACAGAGAAAGTTCCAGGACAGCTGGGGCTACAGGGAGACCCTGTCTCGAAAAGACCAAAAACCTGCTAAAATTGAGCCACTTGGGAGCCGGAATCACCAGAAAGAGCTCATTATCGAGGCTTCCTATTACGGCAAGGACTCCACCATGGAACAGCAAGGCCTCAGTTGCTGCGAGGCCTTCCTGGAGAAGACTGTCCAGCTGGTCCTTCCCACCACCATCCCGCGACTCATCCACAGCGCCTTCCCAAGGGTGGTGACGAGCCTCAGCCCCATGCCCCACCTGTTTTGTCAGCTGACTTCATACTGATCTTAAAAATAATTATAGGTGGAAATTAGTTATATTTTCAAAAGAATAAAAAGTTTGAGTCAGACAAAAGATGTTTAAAGATTTTATTTTTATGAATGTATGTGTATGCCATGCATGTATGACATGTTGTAATGTGGGTGCCTGTTGAGGCCATAAGAGGACATCGGATCCCTCGGTGGTTGTGATGTGGGCTGGACTCGGCCCTCTGGAAGAGCAGTAAGTGCGTGTACCCTGAGTCATCTCTCCAGCCCCATGCAACTGTTTTCTTAAATCTCTTGCAAACTAACTTTCATAGAAGCAGAAGATTACATAATAAAGCAACATTTAGCAAATCAGAACACCTTCATAAGGACAGGAATAACTACTCAGAAGAGCTCAGGGACCTGAACTCAGTTAAAGGAGGTATCTCACCTGTTGTTATTGACAGGTGAAATAAGAGGCGAGGTCTGGCTTCTGACTGCTGATTCTTCAGGAGGAACATCTGGTGGTTGTTAGCCTTAACCTTTAATGGATGAGCTACCCCTCCAGTCCCCACAAGAAACATTTGGAAAAGAGTAAGCCATCTGATGGCGTGTGGGGTCAGCTCTGTCCAGTGAACAAAATGCGGACGTGTGCGTCACCGTCTCCCTTGCAAAATCTCCGGTGGGCCTGCAGCTACATGCCAGCTGCCGATTGTATAAGTTGCTGTACGTGACAACGAACACTTCAACAGTAAGTCTAGACTGCAAGGCCACATTCATAAGCATATGACCTCAGCAGGGGTGGAGACTGGGATGGGGGGGGGGAACAGAGCCTGGATCAGGTGAACTTCTAAATAGAAAAGTATTTGTGTGCTCATGGGAAAAAAAGGAACAGGGAAATAAGCACATAAACAAAAGAATGATTTGTCACGATTCTGGGAACCACTGGAGCAGAGGACTATTGAACAATTTGGTTCTGGATAACCGCAATGACAGCTGTAGCTTCGCAGGGCGATTTCCGCCAATTCTCAGATGAGAATGGGATGAAGGGAGGAGGCTAACGATAAAGAAATGCAGATTAAGGTCAATTTAGAAGAAAAATTCCCTTTGAAATTAGGGACTTTTATTTCTTTAGCCAATAGGTAACAGAAGATTGAAAAGACAGCAAAAAGCTGGGAGGATAATTCTTTGAATAGGAAATAGAATAAAGAAATGGAGCCAGTCATGGCCAGTCAGGACCACTCCCTCCGGCATCTCTCTCTCTCTCTCTCTCTCTCTCTCTCTCTCTCTCTCTCTCTCTCTCTCTCTCTCTCTCTCTCTCTCTCTCTCTCTCTCCCTCCCTCCCTCCCCCTCTCTCCCTCCCTCCCTCTCTCTCTCTCTCCCTCTCTCTCCTGTATCCAACTTTCTGCCCAACATCTTTTTTCTCTTTTATCTGTAATAATTGCTCACATCTTCCCTAATAATTTTCCTCTTCTTACTTTGAGGAGTGACGTTACCAGTTCTGTTGACAGAAAAGTTCCAAGCACAACAACAGCCAGACTCTGCCCACTGTAAGCCAAACTCCAACGTGAAATATATAGAAAACAGTATAACTTCGTGTTTCATGTTATTTTTGAATCTTAACAAACTATTAAACAAACCCATTTTACTAATATTTCCACTTAAATTAGCAATTCTGAACATGGACATTAAATGGTAAGCTATCATTTGGAATTTATAATGGGGGGAAAATCTGCCCATTTAATAGACTCAGAGTCCCTTAATTGGGGTCTTCATTCCTGGCAGGAAAAAGGCAAGTTGTTTTAAGGGACATGTATGGTTGGATTTGCTAATGTTAAACTGTTCGGAGTTGTACCCCTAAGTTATTTATTTTCTCTTCATAGTCTAGTATTAATCCTATCATGCTGGAAATCTTGCCCCCCCCCATTTATATGCAAGCTCCATTTTCTTCTAGGAGTAATGAGTTCAAAATTTTCATCAATCATGTAAAGATACATGTTTCCTGCTAAATTTCTCTTTAATGAGCTTCATAGGGATGTTTCAGTTTGTTGTAGGATCCACGCACTTTGTGATCTTAGGAGCTTGGATTTCTTTTTCACTCCAAACTATCATTTTCCAGCTGTTGATCCTTCACTTTTTCTTCCCCTCTGGGTTTTTTATGCTGCACACTTGATCCTCCAGCTCCTTAGATTAAAGTGTATGACTATGGTATTGCTCAGAAGCAGCCATCGCTGGAACTGGACGACCCCCACTGGTTTTTATCACAGCTGCAGATTGGTCACTGTCACCTGATTTCCCCAACTACAGGTTTTTTTTCAATATTTTGTTTATTTTTATTTTATGTGTCTGAGTATAATGCCTGCATGTAGGTGAGTGTGGTATATGCCCACAGAGGACAGAAGAAGGTGTCAGATCACCTAGAACTAGAGGACGGTTGTTAGCCACCATGTGGGTGCTAGGAATCAAACTGGGGTTCTCTGTAAGAGCAGCCAGTGTTCTTAGCTGCTGAGCCATCTCTCCAGCCCCCTGCCCATACTACAATTTTTGGGAACTTCAAGTTTCTGGTTTATCTGATTTTTTAATGAAAATAATGGTTTTTATTAACAAAAATTCCAACAAATAAAAAGAAATATTCCCCAAATATGTTCTATACAGAGATAATTATAGTTAATGTTTCTCTTGATATTTATTTTACTCATACATTATTTTCATAAAAGGTAAAAAGAAAATGCAGCTATGATCCAAGAGTTAGGAGGAAGGGATGGGGACATTGGGGGGGTCTTCCTCACAGTTCACAGATCTTACTTTAGAATGATTTCTGCATTGGCAAATTGAAGTTTTTAGTGGGGGACAAGAGTGAAGGACCCACACCTATCCCCGCCGATCCCTGCCTCCTATTTAAGACTAGGAAAGTGCCCACTTTCCTAGTAGGTTTAAAGTGGAAAAACACAAATTACAGAAGAGTATTCATTGTGTACTCATATTCTCTCATTATGTTAATGACATTTCATATCTTTCCCTGGAAGGGCATATGTCCATGTGTTACCTTTGGGTCTTGGGTGTAGGATCAACTATTGTTGGATGGTATGGAAGACTGTGTGTCAGCAACAGACCATGTTCTGTCAAGATGAATATGTGAGTGTAGGAAACCACAGCCACACGGATGTTTGAATATTGATGGAGGAATCTCTTAGTGCTCTGTTTTTTAAAAAGAATTCCTTGTATTAGAATGGACAGAGAGAATGTATCTAAGAATATTTGGAATCTATGGTCACACTGATATCTGACAAAATTGGTAGTAATCTGATCTGACCAGAGAGTATGTCTGTTTTCCAACAACTTCATCAACACAGAGCATTTTTTAATCTTTCCAAATACATGATGTGAAAGACATATCATTTAGGTTTCCATTTCTTTGATTTAATTAGGGGAGGTTTGGGCATGGTGGCTCACAGATGTAATCCCAGCACTTGGGAAGCTAAGGCAGGAGGATTGCTATGAATTCAAGGCTACCCTGGGGACCATAACTAGATGCTGTCTCAAAAAAAATAAAGAGCCAAAATTAGATTATATTTGAAGCCTGAACCACAGAAGAGAATTTATGGCTCTAAACCAGATAAAAACTACCCGAGACTGAGGAGCCCTAGAGATGAACTTAATACCATTGTTTAGCTACGTTGTCGTGGTGCCAACCTGCTTTGTAAATATTTACGTTTTCATCCATAGATGAGTGTGACTCCCAGGCTTAATCAGAGAAGTTCTCTGCAGTGAATAGTGGTGAACAGAGACTCAACTCGTGGTTGGCCCAGATGCTGGGACTAAGTGATGGTTGAGTGCCCAAGCCTAACAGGACTTTTATACCACCCCCTCTAAGGCTCTGGGATCTTCATGAGGTGGGTATAAGTACTAGAAATCAGAAGAAGAGCTGTGCAATGCAGCGATGGCCTCACAGCTGTGGTGACTGCCTGCAATGGGCCTACGGAAAACTGGGTCTGTCAGAAGTCCATCGGGGACCTGTGAAGGGCTTACAGGGCTCTATCTGTCCCTGTTGAATGGGCTACAGATGGATTCTGAGGCAGCATTAGGCACTGTCTTCAGTTGCTGGAGTCCACCAGACTCCAGTGGACAATTTTAAGGCCATAGTCACACAGGTGGCCCTAGTTAAAGGAAAAGAAGGGTATGAATGTGAGCAATGAACAGGGAGGGGCTGATAGGAGTGGAGGGGGGTTGGAGAAGGTGGGGTACAGTGACAGTAATCAGAATGGTTATTTTACACATATGAAATTGTAAAAAAAAACCCAAATTCAATAATGATTTAATTAACAAAATGTAATATACACCATACACTGATTTACCATAGGACATGATGCTTCATGAGTCCTTCATAAAGGTTTTATATATTTCATGGGATGTGTGTGCCTGACAGGTGCACTGTCTTTTCATTGACAGTGTGGTCTGTTTGCGCACGGGCAACTGGAGTTAGTTCATTCGCTTGCTCTTTGCTCCAGTGTGGGACACACTCCTGGGCTTTCTGACCTTTGCCTGCCTTGTGCATTCAGCCATTTTTACCAACCATTTCCCAAGATGGTGAGAGGATTAATGACATACATATTCTGAAACTACTTTGAAAAAAGACAAGATTTTACTCAGGAAACACTGCCATCTCAACAAGGAACAGTGACCATGACGATGTGCGGTGTTAGAGGTATGAGGTCTTGGCTATGACCCAATGGGCATTACAGGTTCATGTTTTGATTTGAAGTAGAAATGAGCTCCTTGTGCAAAAACTCCCAAAGAGAGCTGGAAAGATGGCTCGGTGGGTAAGGTGCTTGCCACCACACCTGATGACCTAAGTGTAATCCCTAGGGCCCATATAGTGGAAAGAGAGACTCCTGAAAGTTGTCCTCTGATCTCCACATGTGTATGCCATGGCATGCATGCACCAACACACATACACACACATCCACATAAATAAAAGTAATTTTAAAAATTGAAAACTCCCAAAGACAAGCCTTGCCTACGCTGCCAGGCCACAATGTCCACAGGACCCACAGCGGCCGCCATCCACATCCTGAAGAGAGGCTGGGTTACATACAGGGAGGTGCTTCCTGTGTGATTATAACCTAGGAACGTTCATGTTTCAGTGATGTGTGTTCAGCCCATGGTCTGGGCTCTGTGACGTCTGCCAAGGCCTCCACGTGAGTGCCACAAGAACGCCCAGCATTATGCAATCATGGCTGCCCCACCATCTGCTCATGTAACACCTCATACTCTGTCCAGGGGTGACCATTGCTCACTGAGTTTCAAGGAAGAACCTTCATGACTTACATGTGAGTAATGCAACATTGGCATGCTGCTTTCCCTTTAAGACTTACTTTTTATTATGTGTATGTACATCTGGATGTGGGTATGTGCTTATAAGTCCATTTGTCTGAGAAGACCAGAGGCAGCAGATCCTCTGGAGCTGGAGATGTAGACAGCTGTGAGCCACGTGATGTGAGTCCTCTGCAAAAGCAGCAAGTGCTCTTCAGTACTGAGCCATCTCTCCAGCCCTGCTTTCTCTTTAGAAAAGCTCACAGAAGCATGGCTTCGCAAATTTGAAGGTATGCACCTCACAGGAACTGCTCCAATAGTGAAATAAGTACTGGAACTCAGGTTTGACATAGCTATTTGCTTAGAAGCTGCTGTGTCCACAGTTATAGTGACTGTGAGTACCACTGGGTTTAGTTTGTTATCTGACTTAGGAGGTGAAGACTTGACACTCAAAAGTAAAGGAAAGTCCCTTCCACCTCAAGGATCGTAGCAATCTTCTCTACAATGAAAATCTGTGTCCTACAAAATCTGTATGTTGAAGACAGTCATAAAGACGGTGGCATTCCAAATAGACCTTCAGGACACAGCTAAATCATGAGGTTCAGAGTGCTTATAAACTCGGTTGTAAAAGAAGTCCCAGCAGGCTGCCTCCTCCCCTTATCTGAAAACGACAGAGTCCAAGCTCATCTCTGAGCCAGGAGATGGGCCTTGACTTTGGACTCCAGCATTGGGATAAATAAATTGTGCTATTTATAAGTAACCCAGAAGTTACAGAAGTTTAACCAGACCAAGATACTACCTCTGTTGCAGTCAATATATTGGTAGAACCAAATGCTTAGTATAAAATCCTGCCACAAAAAGTCACTCACCTTCAGATGACAAAGAGCTTAGAACTCTTGGACTTTCACGTAAGAGAAGGGTTGGACCTACTTATTGATGATAACATAACGCGATCGGATATGCCTGTTTGCCACACAGCACTGTGAAGAATGGGACCCATTAGTTCCATACCACCCCAGGTGGGAACAGGTGGCGTATGGGGCAGGGGCAAGGTGAACTCGGCCATTCTAAGAACACACTCTGTCAACTGCCAAGGTCCACGGGAGTCACACAAAGGAAAATTCATTTGTTCAGAATGGTTGTGAGGACCCATTCTTCTGGCCTTCAAAATAGAGCATTTTATTTTTTACATTCACTTCAACTGTTCAAAATGGTTACTAAGGGCTGGAATGTGACTCAGTGGGGTATTGCTTGCCTAGCATGCAGAAGGTCTGGATTTCGATCCCAAGTACCCTCCTTTCGAGAAAGATTCTTAAACCAGGCAGGCTGGCATGTCTTGTCAGATATAACAAATTTAAATCCTGCCTTTTTCTCCAAACCATATCCAAATCTCACAAATATAATGAGAAGGAGATTGAAATTCCCAAAGACAAAGGCAAGAGAGGAGACCTGACCACACCACGCCCTCCTCCAAAGCCTCAGTGCCAGCCTACCACACTTAGATGAAGACGTCCTGACTCTGCACAGCCTGGGTACAGACTGCCACCACCACCTCTCACTGACTTGGCTTCTCACTTCCTGTTACTTACACAGGCACATCACATACCTGCTGCACACCCTTTGCATGGAATGCCTTTGTGTTTAGAACATGTCTGTATACCCTCTTCCCCAGCTTCAAGTTTCTGTCCAATTGCTGCGTATAGACAGGCCTCCCATAGCAAGGCATCGCTGCCCCGGCCCCCACCACCGCCTTCATCCTCCTTCCTCTCTCCACAGCAGCTGGTGACATTATTCAGCTTACGTTCTCGCTCATGGCATCTTGTCCACTGAACGTTGGCTTAGGGCATTCAAGGAATGCCAACTAGAAAACAAATATGTGAAATGCCAACAACAACAGAGAAAGCCAAGCCTCCGTGTCTGCAGAAGGACTGGCAGTGGGGCACAGGGGAGCCACATGGTGTGCGGCGGTTTGGAGGAGAGCTGTCCCCTTTGGGCCCTGTTTGGAGCAGTAATGGAGCATTGCTGGAGGAAATATGTCGGGGGGGGGGGCAGCCCGAGAGTTTATAGCCTCCTTCCACCTTGTGTCCTCTCTCTGCTTCTGTGTGTGGGTGAAAATGTGACCAGCCTGGTTCCTGCTCCTGTCCCCATGCCATGTCTGCCTGGCCCTGGTGGGCTCTGTCCCTCTAGAACTATAAAACAAAATAATCCTTTATTCCTTAAGTTGCTTTGGCCATGTGTTTGATAATAGCAACAGAGAAATGACTGATGTACTGCAGAAATGTGGGAAGACTCGAGAGTTAGAGGCACCAGGTGCTTTAGGGGAAGGGGTACGAAGATAGGAGAGAGGAGAATACGACAGCACGCACCACCAGGGAAGCTGGCAAACACCTGTAACCCCAGCAATCAGGAGGGGGCAGAGGCAGGAGGGTTGTCACAGGTTTGAGACCTGCCTGGGCTACATAGCGAGAACACACACACGCACGCACGCACGCACGCACGCATGCACGCACAGGTTGGGGGAGGAACAGTTGAAGAAAATGGTAACAGTAGCCCCTCTGTAACTTCTGATCATTGGTGACCAGAGGTTGAAAGACTAGGTGGTGGTGGTGTTGTTGTTGTTGTTGTTGTTGTTGTTGTTTAGAGAAACTGGACAGAGGCTCGTTGTGGGGAAGGCCAGGAAAGCCAGTCGCACATCAAGGTGATGAAGCGTGGCACTTATTATTGGAGACCTGACCCAGGCCTTCATGGGGACTTTGGCAAACCCGTCTCCCCATCCTCAACACATGAGCTTTCTACTGCATTTACACACATGCTCACTGCTTTAAATGTGTCAGAACACGTGGGCAGCAATGGCACAGAGGAAGCCACGCTCCAGCCAGAAGACAGAGACCACAGCAGAGACACGAGAAAAGAAATTCTGAACCAAAGGGTCATTCAGGCAGAAGAAAAATAAATAGAATAAATTAAAATTTTACTAGAAGAGCTATTTATATGGATATAGATTTACAGAAAAAACAGAGATGGAGCAAATGAAAGATGACTGAGGGGCTGGAGAGATGGCTCAGTGGTTAAGAGCACTGACTGCTCTTGCAGAGGACCTGGGTTCAAGTCCCAGCACCCACATGGTGGCTAAGAACCATCTTTAACTCCAGTTCCATGGGAATCCAACACCCTCTTCTGACCTCTGCTGCATTGCATAACACGGGTGCACAAACCTACATGCAGACAGTACATTCATACACCTACAAAAATTTTTAAAATTAAAAAAAATGTTAAAAAAAGAAAGATGATTGAAGTTTAGAAGTTCAGTCCAGGTAGTCCAATAACCAAACCTCAAAAGTTCCATGATTTTGGCCAGGCGTGGTGCTGCACACCTTTAATCCTAGCACTTGGGAGGCAGAGGCAAGCAGATCTTTGTAAGTTCAAGGCCAGCCTGGTCTAAAGAGTGAGTTCCAGGACAGCTGGGGCTACAGGGAGACCCTGTCTCAAAAAAAAAAAAAAAAAGACCAAAAAAAAGTTCCATGATTAGAAGAAATTACCCAAGAAGCAAACTAAGAAAGACTTCCAGATGCAGGTGCTAGGATTTTTATTTTGAAGGGGCAAATTCCAACACCATAAATGAAAATAACCCACAGCAGCAGAGCATTGTGGGGTATCAAGAGAGTGAGCAGGTTTTTCAGAGGGAGACTAGAAGTAGATCACATAGAAAGCATAAGGACTTGATGGTAATCCTAGAAACTGGGGGACACCAGTAAAGACTTCGACACCCCATGGGAGAGTTTCCAGTTTAACATTCTAAACTTGTTAATCAAGTTCCAGGGGAAACAGTAGCAAGGGTTGGGCTGTTCCCTGTGGGCTGTCTCTGATGTGAAGTACCGGGCAGCACAGTCTAGGGCTGTCCTAAGGTGTCCTTCCTAAAGGCCTCAACCCCTTCCAGATCCTTGCTCCATCATTTCCACACTCAGCTCATGGTCCTGTGGTCCAAATTGGCAGCCACATTTGAATGATGACAAAGGATACCCTGTAGTCCTTTCTCCAGGAGGTCCCCAAAGACACACAGAAAGGACCCTGGTTTTTTTCTCTAGAATTTTATCTGTACCGCCACAGGGCAGCTCAAGGGGTTGAGACGTGAAGCCCCCACTGAGCTGGGCAGGGCAGCTGAAAGCTCTATCTAGGAGAGATGTTCCTCACCCCAGTGACAGTCCAAAACTGTGGCTGGCTCCGTGCCCTCCACACACCATGAGGGCTTTGTCCTCTGAACACCTTACGCTTAAAGGGCACACTGACCACCTTTTCTAGTAGCCCACCCTGCTCCTCAGAGCCACTGCGGAAGAAGGTGAAGTCTCTAAACGCAGCGCTGCTGCATCATAGTCATGCTGGTCCAGCTGCCACGTGGCTGGTGAGCGGGCACCACAGCGTCATCACTGAATAAAGGGTGAGTCACATGGGGAGGGACGGGCGGGATGGTGTGGGGCGTCCTCACACCACTCAGAATGGTGCACAATTTGAAGTGTGTCATTTGTTTGTTTCTTGAGTTTTCTGTATAATTGGACAGTGGTTGACTGCAGGTAAAGAAACTGAGGAAAGCTAGTGAATGTGTGGAGACAGCCATGCTGGAGGAGGGGATGTGTTCATGGCACCTTTGGGAAGTAGTGAGGTCAGGAAGGCAAAGCCCCCTGAATGTGGTAAGCGTGTTCTCTCAGACATGAGAGAGTGCTAGAAAGCAGCAGCTTGTAGCCCAGGAGGGGGTCCTTGTCTGTGGCCCTCACGTCTGGGACTTGCACCCTCTGCAACTGTGAGAAACGAGGTCTGGTGTTTGTGATCCCCTCATGTACAAGGGCCAACAAACCAGAAACATGTGTTCATCTGCAGCAAAACCCAAAAGTTGTGCAATGGAGGAAATGTGATCACAGTATATCATAAGCCCAGACAGGAGCCTAATGGGAAACTGGACTCAGGAGAATGCAATTCCCCTGGGAAAATGGGAGGGGGAGGCAGAGAGGGAGCGGGAGAGAGAGAGAGAGAGAGAGAGAGAGAGAGAGAGAGAGAGAGAGAGAGAGAGAGAGAGAGAGGAGGGAGGGAGAAAGGGAGATAGAAGGAGAGGGGAGAGAAGAGACAGAGGAGAGAAGAGAGAATGGGGAGGGAGGGAGAGAGGGAAGAAGATGGGGAGGGAGAGGGAGAGCTGGGGGGGAGCAGGCTGTTCATCCTACTATCATCTGGGTAGTTCCCACAGTACTCTTACTTAAAAGGAATAGAAGAAAAAGTGGCCAAGAAAAACAAGGTGAACTCTAACCCTTTTGCTTTATTAAGGGCACCTTGCAGAAATTCTTCCATTATAGCGCTGAGCAGGCAGGCACATGCCTGTAATCCCAGCTGAAGAATCAAGAGTTCAAGGCAAGCCTGGGCTACATATTAAGTTGTAGGCCAACCTGAGGTACGTGAGACCTTGTCCCAAACAACTAAAATAATAATAATAATAATAATAATAATAATAAAGAGATCCTTCCATTATTCCTGCCAGCCATGGTGGCTCCTGCTTACAATCCCCAGCTCTAGACAGGCCGAAGCTGGAAGATCAACAGTTCAAGCCAGGCCAGTCTTGGCTATATAGCAAATTCCAGGCCAACCTGTCTCAAGACCCTGTCTCAGAAAAAGAAATTCTTTCACTGTTCCTCACTAAAATAGAAGTAGAACAGGTTTACCGGGGCTTGTTTCTTTCTCTCAAAATTAATCACCACTGTTAGAATTACTGTATAAATATGACTAGGCCACTAACATTGTGAGGTACTTACCATGTGCCAGAATTCTCCAAGTCTCAAGGCCAGCTGAGCAGGCTGATGAATGAGGCACTTTCATTACCTCCGCCATGCGTAGGAACCAAAGCTTAGAGCAGCTTCCATAACTTGCCAATGCAGCATGGCAAGTTTAAAAACATCAGTAAATGGAGTTGAAAAGGGCAACTAATTTATTGACTGACATCGGTAATTGACCTGTGAGTATGATTTACTCTTTCGAAAGGCTAGCAAACATCAGGCAGATGCAGTTTAGAAATTTGTAGCACCTTTAATCTAAGCCTGATCAGACGCCCAAGAAGTTTCCCACAGGCAATGCTGCCAGGATCATCTCCATCCCCACGCAGCACCCTGGCTCTGGGTCTCTTCTGAATTGAGCATGCCAAGGAGTTTAAACTCTAGAAAATGATGTCAGTGATTTTACAATACAAGCATCACACTGGGGCCATGCGACTCCACAAGAAAATTTCCATTTGATGAGGAGTTTAATGAAAAGTCAAATGAAGCACTTTTCCTTCTTGTCTAATGAAGTTCATATCCAACAGGTCAAGGGCTATGTTCACAGGTAAAGGAAAAGAAGACCCTTTTCCAGGCAGAGTCAAACACTTTAAGTTCATTCCTTAAGACCACCTTCTCCAAGCAGAAGAACAAAGTAGGAAAAGTTAATGTCTGTGCCTTCCCTTTCCCCTTTTGTTTTTTATGATTCCCCTTTCTCTCACACACACAAAAAAAAACTTTTCTCATATGTCATCCTAAATTGTTACAGCCAATGAACACCACCATGACTTTGCCCAATACAAGGGCCAACCCTGTCCTCATAGACATCCTTCTGCCTCAGCCTCCGCACAGCTAGGACTACAGGTGTGCAGAAGCATGTCTATCACCTACGGGCTATCTTCTAATTTGGGTGACGAGGTGGACTGATGCTGTTAGACTGTAAAGGTTAATACTGAGCTGGGAGAAAGCATCCTGGGAGAAGATAAGGAGCCTGAGTTGTGTGCAGACATCCAAACGGAGATGTCTCCTGGACGTTCACCCTGTTTGGGGGAAAGTGGAGGCAGAAGCTGATAGGTGCTATCAAGACCAAGTTGGGCCAGCGCTGAGAACAGTTTGTCTCCCTGAGGGTGTGGTACCATGGTCTGAACCAAAACGACTGCTTTTCCAGACATCAAGAGATAGACGGAAATAGCTCCACTCTTTGTTTAAGTTTCAATGCCTCCTTCGAGCCTTCGGAGCCTTCCCTTCTAATTATCCGCATCTGTTTCTGCTTTAATCGCCTCTCTGGCTTTCTGTTTACCTTGGGTTGGGACATGCAGATGCCTTACTGCCCCTCCCTTGCCCGGGCCCCTGGGGGAGGACACTAAGCAAGTCTGTTTCCATTGAGTCTTGGAGACCAGTGGTCTCCTCTCTGCCTGCTTCTCCCAATAGCACCCACTGACCAGCATCCTCATGAGGAAGACCCCCTCCTCATCCTCACTCAGCCGTAGGCTTTCCGATCTGTTTCCCCTGCTGTTTTTTTTAAACATCCTTTCACAGTTTTTCCTATTTTCTGCCCCTTCTTGGTTGTAGCCATTCTTGGAAACTTCCAACTTCCAAACCAAAGGCCACAAATTCCACAAGCTGGAATTCTGGAGGTGCAGCAGAGAGGCCTGGGCTGAGGACTCTCGATAGATGTGGGCTCAGTCCCTGTCCCATTGGCTGCCGACAGTGGACGACATGGTATGCTAGTTCACCACCTTAGCCTGTTCTCTAGCTAAAATGGTATAAAATCAATACCTACCTATGGGATTACTTTGAATCTAGCTAGTTCACAGATAACCTAGCATCTGGCACCTGGATTTTAATTTTTGGGACCACTCTACCTCATGCATTTCCTCTGGATGCGGTCAAGTTCCCAAGAGCCGAGCTGATGCTTTCGTCCCATTGAGGTCTCACGACGCCTTCCATAGCATGGGCTTTCAGTACAACCTCCTTAGATTCTTTCTGCAGAAACAAGTTAGTTATTTGACGACTCTTTTTCGAGGGTAGAGAATCCTTTCTCTATTTATGTACAAACCAGGGCATATCATAGCAAGAGTAACCATGATTATCTTGGAAGCCATCCAAATAAGCATTTATTTTATGCTCACTGTATGCCCAAACTCTGTTGTGAGAGCTTCGCTAGGAATTCATTTTGTCCTCTCGTTATTCCCTCTACTTCACAAGAGAGGGGAAAGAGAAAGGACTCATTTAAGGTTATCCAAATGACAAATGAAAGAAGAGTGTTCAAATGTGTGCTGTCCAGATCCTCTTAACCTCCATGGACATGCGTGGGAGTCAGGGGGAGGGAAGCTCTCTTTTGGCTGACCACTGCAGGTGTGCTCCTAACTTTTCCTGTTTCTCTCAGGTGAGGTAAAGGCTACTTTGGTGAAAAAAGGTGTAGAGATGTCCCTAGCAAAATGCTAGCACACATAGCCCCTCAATTCAAGCAACTTCCTTTTAGCAAAGGCCCCATTTTAAATATTCAAAATAAATTCAGAAAATGCCCTCCAAACAAAACCCAAAACTTGCTTAAAATAAGAAAGCCACGAGTTTGTAGAGAGAGAGTATCATGTTCCTCCTTCCTAAGGACTGCCTGCCTGAAAAGTTGTTTCCAAGCAGTCATGAACACATGAACTTATCCATTTGTAGATTTGATCCGCTATCTTTATACAAAAGCAGCTCACCTTCAGGCCTATGTTCTGTGTGCAGTCCAGAGGAGGCCGGGCAGGTGTGGGCTGCAGTGGGCAGGGAGTGGCACATGCCAAGAGAGAAACAGAAAATCACAATATATTCCTTTGTATAAGCTTTTCTTTTTCTTTCTCTTCACTTTCTCCAGGAAGGGGCTCCCCAGGGATGACTGTGAGAAGGGGACCCGTCTCTAAGTCATCTGCACCCAAACTGCCTTTATTATGTCTCCATGCTTAGCAAGCTTGGGGGGAACCAGGAAGAGATCAGAGTAGAACGCTCAGGTGAGCCAGGAACGCCTTCATTCTGTGAGAGTTAGTTTCAGTTTTCCTGTTCTTCATTAGTGCTGAGGTTTGAATCCAGAACTTGATGCCTGCTGGACGCTGAGATATAGGTGCATCTCTAGGTTTTCTTTCTCCCTGACATGTCGTCTTAATCTTTGTTGTTTGATTGATTGGTGGTGATGGTGGTGGTGGTGTTTTTGTTTGTTTTGCTTTCAGTGTCTTATGATTCACAGGGGAAAGGCCATATAAAACAACCCAGCTCAATGTCCAGGCTTTATCCAGCATAGAACTTCATCTTTTCACTGGTAGAAGTTTACCTTGGGCTTTGGCTGTACCTCATTTGGAACAGCACCTGCTTACCATGCAGAAACCCTGGGCTGAACCCCTAGCACCACATAAACCAGGCATGGTGGCACACCCCTCTAAGCCAGCCCTCAAGAGGTGGAGGCAGGAGGATTGGGAGTTCAAGGTCATCATTGGCTACACAGCAAGTTCAAGCCCAGCCAGGGCTGTGTGAGAACCTGTTGAAAACAAATAAACAAATCACCTTCTTTCTAAAGATCACTGATTGAGAACTTATGTCTGCACTTGTCTAAGCCATGGCAGAATGAGGAGTGCTCTTGGCCAGTGCGGAAGACGCTTGGCTGGGGACCAGGCCAGGAGGAATTGTGAGCTGGTGTAGGAGGAGGAGCAGAAGTCCCACCCTCCTGTCTCCCACCTCTCGACTCTGATTTTGTCATTTGTGAAAGAATAACAATGAATTAATAATAATAGTTAAGGATGAATCAGGGGGCTGGAGAGATAGCTCAGTGGTTAAGAGCACTAGCTGCTCTTGAAGAGGACCTGGGTTCAAGTCCCAACACCCACATGGTGGCTAACAACTGTCCCAACTCCAGTTCCAGGGAATCCGACTCCCTCTTCTGACTTCCAAGTGCACTGCATGACATGGGTGCATTTACACACATGCAGCAATACCCTCATACACATAAAATACAAATAATAAATATTTAAAAAGAATGAGTTAGGTGGAGGGTTCTGTTCAACCCATAAACATAATGGCTCACCTGGTCTCTATCACAGCCTGAGGAAATGGTCTTAGCACTAGCTTTTGACAGATGGTAAGACAAAGGGATAAATACTCCAGTAATTTGCCCAAGACCTCAGAGTCACTAAATGTTAGGATCCCCTGGGCAGTTTGAATCCAGAGTCAGGTCACAGAAGAACATCTAAAGTCTTGTCAATCCAAAGATTCTGTTTCAGTCTAAAGCATCCTTGTCACCACACCAATTCACAATTCTGAAATCCCACCAGGAAGACCCTTGAAACACATTTCAGGGAGTTATGAAACAACTTGGGCTAAAACCCAATAGTTTACCTAGGTTAATCTGATTTGCATTTCATCAGAATTTGTTTATTTTGCATAGATCAGTTTGCATATTTCTCTGGGGTGGAGCTTATCAGTTTCACAAAGTTGGAACATGTCACCTTTTATTATAGTCCGGAAGCAGGAATGCTCAAAAAGACTTTTGGCATTGACTAGAAAGAGATGCTAGAGATTCTTGTCTTAATCACTGTTGGAATCATAACGGCCTACATTGATCAGAAGCCTAGAATCTTTCCACTGTCTGGACAAAGAGTGCCTTGTGTGTACTGTACCTGGGACACCCATTCGCAAGTCTCTGGTCTGATGCACTCTCATTCTATGGGGTACTCAATAACGTATCCTCTTAGTCAAGCTCCCCATTTGCACAGAAAGAGAAGTCAGGGGCATGGACAATTGTTAGCTGCCATATGGGTACTGGGATAAGAACCCATATTCTCGGCAAGAATACCCAGTGCTCTTAACGGCTGAGCCATCTCTCCTGCCCCGTGTCAAGTATTTTAAAACCTGCTTGAAGCAACAAGAGAAAAACATGAACAAAACCCAGGCCACAGAGACTGCTGCTGATTGCCAACTTAAGCATATTATTAGCATTAAAATTAATTTTCCATTATCTATGTCATCTCAGTCTTAGAAAAGCACAGGAAATGTCAATTCTCAGAAGAGACGCAGACTGCATTTTAGTTGAGTCGTCTCGGCCTTTTCCCTGACCAAACATTGCTCAGAACAGCCCAGTCATTACCATTTACAAAGAAGAATGCATTAGAATTTCATGACTTCTCTCTTCCTCTGTGATCAAAGTGTGTTTTGGAAAAGAAAGGTAAGGGAAAAACATGTCCCGTGTCCAGATATGATTTCAGGCGAACAATCAGTTCCTCCTTAAGTTATTGGGCAGGGGGATAAGACTCCTGAAATCTGTTACATCTCAGATACATCTTTAATGTTTTTCCCTTTCAGACCTTCAGAAGTGGATGGAAGCTAAAAGCCAGTTACTCCACAGCAGGTGTAGCCAGGCTAATGGGCTAACAGCACAGGGAAGACACATACACAGTAAGACAGACTTTCCACTTAGCAATCCCAAGGTTTCCCTTTCTTCTCCAACATTTCATACCCCATCACCCTCCGTAGATGTTCTCTTTCAAGGCTGGGGCAGCAAATAAAGCTAGGCCGTTCCCTGGAGAAATAGGAGCTCATGCCTTGGAAAGAGACCGGTGTCTTTTAAAGGATTTGGTTTTTAGGATATGACGCTTCCATGAAATTCCTGCTATAAACATTTGATGTGCTGCAGCTAATTAACATTTAAACACTGGGTTTCTGTGCTGTTTTCAGTTTGTTTGAGAGCCACAAGGAGAACCCACCTTTTCCTATGTGTGCCGTGACTCACAGCACTGTCATTTCCATCTGTGCTTGAAAACTTCAGACAGAGAGCATCGTCTCCAAAGAACCAGTCATTCCATTTCAGCCGGTTATGTACGTTGCTCGTTTTATGTTTGATTTCCTAAAATCGTGTGACTGATAGGAACATGTAGACATCCTCTGAACTGAGCACCCCATGAAGACTCCTCGTAATTCACAGACCGTGGCTAGGTGGCCTCCTGACAGAAGGTCCCTTCCACCAAGGCAACTATGTGCGTAAATCCATCTGCCAACACATAAGCATCTTGTTTCACGTCCAAAACGATTGCAAACTTTATGAGGACCATTGGAATAATGCCAGAAGGAACTATTATTCCACTGGTTTCTTATCCATGAAATAGGGTTTGATGTCACTGGTGGGGAAGTCCCTGAGTGCGGTCAAGTGCTATCAGCCCACAGTGTAGATAAGCTATCTTTAGTTCTGAGAGTTCCAGTGGAGTCATCGAGTTGTCAGAACTGTCATGCAGTTACGTGGCAAAGCCTTGACTTCAGGCCCTGTGTGCACAGAGCTTCTATTTTAATCTCCCCACGTTTCTTACTGCAGTCTGTTAAGGCCTTCCACGCAGACTGTCACTTTGAGTAGCTTTCTTTTTTTTTTTTTACCTTGTAAAATCAGGAATGTGAGATTTGTCGTCCATCTGGTCAGAGAGGCGGAAAAGGACTTGTGTTCTGTGTGTGTGTGTGTGTGTGTGTGTGTGTGTAGTGTACATGTGTCTATGTGTATTCACAGGTTTGTGTGCGAGTATGCATGCACATGTGCATGTGTTCATGTGGAGTCTTCTTTGAGGCCGCTCCACGTTATCCACTTTCCCAGCTTCTCTCCAGTGACCCCGGGACGTACCCATTTGCCCAGCCTGTTGGCTCCTGAATCATTGGATGGCCACACCCACCTAGCACTTGTGTGGGTCCTGGGCACCCACACTCAGTCCTCACACTCACGGCAAGTGCTCTATCTTCAGAGCCACCTTCCCAGCCCCATGCTCTTCTCCTAATTCCAAATTCACGCATCTTCCACTGCATCCTCCCATCACTCAAGTTCGCAGTCTCAGGAATCCACACAAACACACTCAAAGTGAGGAAAAGTGAAGCCTGGAAATCGACATGCACGCTCGCAGAGCGGCTCAGGCTGGGAACTGAACGATGCTTCAGTTTTTCATCCTAGCCCCATTCCCACGGGCTGTCTGCTCACGTCTGAGTCCTGGCCAGCCAACCCTTTCCATTGCCCCATGCCATTCCAGTCAATCTGCCTTCCCCTGAACTTGGTTTGACTTGCTGATTAAATATTTCCAAATACAAGTGCTACATTCCTTTCATCCTGAAACACAGTTGTCTCACAAAGGTCCAGATTTGCTTAGAACCATCTCTCTTTGCATTAGCCGAAGTGGCAGGTTACTCATTATTTCATGGGTTTGCGTGTTCATACAGATTGCTAAATACCTTTCACGCTGTTCTGCAGCTTAGGTAGCTGTGCAGGAAATTCTCAATGACTCAACTTCAGCCTATGCCAAGTACCGTGACTGGGAGCACACTCTCCCAGGTCAGATCCTCCTCCTCCTTCGCCCCCACCCCACCTCCCCAGAAGCAGATCAGCACAGCATCCATGTCTTGGATAACCATGTTCCCCAGTGCTCCAGTCTAAGCCAGGCCTGGTTCATTCTGAAGGGTGCCTTGTGTTACTCCTATGGCAACATCGAGGTAGGAGAGACCTGTCCACCTCTGGGGCACGCTCTGCCTCTGTGCTTAACTCTGCCACAGCATTGCGACTACTACCAAGCTATTCTTTGCCTCGCTGTCCTCATTTGTAAGAGGCTGTTAACTGCAGCTACCTCCCAGGATCATTGAGAAGATCACATTTGAACAGGTAGATGTTCTGTAGGTGTCATCTACTAACACCGAACTTCATGGTAATCAGCATAACAGGGTAGGCAAATGCAGGGAAAGTGACATGTTTTGTCAGCTCATGGACCCCAAAGTCCAGTGTTAGCATCTCATTCATCCATGACAAAGGAAAGAGGAAATGGGGGGTGTCAATTCACATGAGTTCTTATGGCAAGAAAGTGGAAGAATAGGAAGACAGATTCAGATCAGCTTTATTCCCATGAGCCAAATAACAGCACCTCCACCCCTTCTGCTAACTAGCCTTTAAGGACGCATCACTGTGAGGCTCATCTTCAGTTCCAGAAACTTGCCAAATATCAACACAAATGGATAAAGTTTAAAAGTATAATTCTTTTTAAAAAATATTTTGGGGCTGGAGAGATGGCCTAGCGGTTAAGAGCACCAACTGCTCTTGCAGAGGACCCAGGTTCAATCCCCAGCACTCACATGGCGGCTGAGAACCGTCTGTAACTCCAATTCCAGGAGAACTCCAGATCCAGGGGAATCCGAGACCCTCAGACTGACCTCCGTGGCATTGCACGACACGTGTGCACAAACCTACATGCAGACAGTACATTCATACACATACAAAAATAAATAAAATTAAAAAAATATTTTATTTTTATTTTGTGTGTATGAGTGTATTGTCTATATGGATGTAAGTGCACCCATGTTATGCAATGAAGGTCAGAAGAGGGCATCAGATCTCCTGGAACTGGAACTACAGATGGTTGATAGCCATCATGTGGGTGCTGGGAATCGAACCCCAGGTCCTCTGCAAGAGCAGCCAGTGCTCTTAACAGCTGAGCTATCTCTTTAGCCCCCAAAGTATAATCTTTGATAAGAAGACTATCTCAAAACTAGAAACTCTTAGAAAAGCAAGTCAAATGGATAAAGGTTCAAGATATAATTCTTGACAAGAAGACTATCTCAAAATTCAGTAGTTAAAATTGGGCCAACGTTGGAAATTTCTTGTTATACGTTTCTATATGAGTATCATGTGACAAAAACAAAAGCCAGTAATGGGGACTTTGCAAAGATGTTCTAGAATCTATTAATCGGTTACCTACACTGTAGTACTATCTCCAAATGAAGTCTGAACAAATCTAATATTTTCTCTAAACCGCCCAGTGAGCAGACTGCTCTGTGGTGAAGCACTGTAAGACACAGGTTTGCAGAGTTTAATATCACCCACATGAAGACACTCACCGAAATTATCCCCACGCTGTTTCCTCTTCAGTGATACAGAGCAGCGTTGTCACAGCGCCGACCTCTTGAGACTCAGTGAAGTCTCTTTCTCTTCACCCTCATTCTTCACTGTGCAAACTCATTAGTAGAAACTTCAAGTTTCAATTTTATTTCAGAGCAAGACAGGAGCCAGGTGTGGTGGTACACAGGTTAACCCCAGCACTCAGACTCCAGGGGCAGACGCAGAAGGATCTCTGAGTTTCGGGTCTACATAGTGAGGTCCAGGCCAGCCAGGGCTACACAGAGAAACCCTGTTTAAAAAAACAAAGACTGGGAACTGTAGAGATGGCTCGGTGGTTAAAAGCACTTGCTGGGACTGGAGAAATGGCCTAGCGGTTAAGAGCACCAACTGCTCTTGCAGAGGACCCAGGTTCGATCCCCAGCACCCACATGGCGGCCAAGAACCGTCTGTAACTCCAATTCCAGGAGAACTCCAGTTCTAGAGGAATCTGACACCCTCTTCTGACCTCCGAGGCATTGCATGACACGGATGCACAAACCTGCATGCAGACAGTACATTCATACATATAAATTAAATAATAAATAAATAAATAAATAAATAAAATTTTTTAAAAATCACTCGCTGTTTTGCACAGGACCTAGGTTCAGTTCCCAATACTCACAAAGTAGCTGAAAACCTCCTGTAACTCCAGTTTTAAGGGATCAATTTTTCGCACATTTTATTGAATTTTTGTGTGTTTCACACACAACACCTTAACCATCTTTATAAGCATATCTCTATAGCTACCCACCGGATTTCATGGACTCTGCCACTTATGTTAAGGCCAATCAAGTCAAGATAGTGTCCCCAGATAGTCCCCCAGGGCAAGTTCACCCACTGGGGTCTAGTAAGCCTATTTAGCGTCATTCCTTTGAAGATCAACTCTCCTCACCCAACAGTTCTTCCACTAAGGTTGGGGTCTGCTGCCCATTTCCCCAGTTCTATGCTGGATTTTTTTTGTCTGCTCGAATTTGGATGGGTCTTGTGCGTGCTGACACCATTGCTGTACGTTCACATTGCTGTAAGGTTCCAGGAGCTTGTAAGGTTCTATTTCTTTATGGTCTTGCACCTCCTCCCCTGGCTCGTATAATCTTTCTGCTCCCTCTTCCACAATGGTCCCTGAGCCCTGGGTGGAGAGCTTTAACATAAGAGTCCTGTCCAGGGACCCACACTCTGCAGACTCTTGTTCTCTCTGCTTTGGCCATTTGTGTCTTTTGGTGCTCTTTGCTCTCTGTTGCATGAGGGAGCTTCGTTGATGGGAGTTGAGAGATGCATTAGTGTTCTCTTTACCCCTTGTTCTATGTTGCATGAGCCTTAGGTGTGGTTTCTGGGGAACTTACACCCTCTTCTTGCCTCTATGGGCACTTGCGGAAACATGGTACACACAGGCAGATGCACACACACATGAAAATAGAAAAGTAAAATATTTTTTTTTAATTTGAAAATGTAAAAGACCCATTCTGAGACCCCTTTGAGAATGCACTTTCATAGAAATCACCTTTTCCTGAACAGTGCTTTCTCTGTTCCATTGGTAGCAATGATAAATTACAAGCCTAGGCTGCATGGGAAGATAAAGGGTCTCCCTGGACAGAGTCTCAGGTAATCAAATAAGAAAGTCATGCTAGTTGAACAATTGCTTTTTTCGAAGATTCTTTTTCCTTCGTGAAATCACAGTTCTGTTACTTTCAAACTCTTGTTTTCGAAAGATACTCATGACTCATAAAATTCCCTCACCGTAACTCCGTTGCTTCTCTCTTGACTCTGACATCTCCCAGCTCCCCCTGTTTAACTTTTGGGTTTTATTCACTCCTTGCAGGCAATAGCTTTAAGGGAATTTTTCTTTTGTTGGTTTGAAATAAAATTTATATAAGGCCACACTTCCCAGAAGAAAATGTTTTTATCCTAAGATTTTGTTGCTACTGATTGTCTCTTTCCCATGAAATCAGGTTTTAGCAAGGTCTGTTTTCTGTTTATTTTAGATCTTCCTCTGTTTCTGTGCTTTCAGGGGTTAGAAATGTTTCCTTTTCTCTCAGTGCAGGGAAGGCACCTCTGAAAAGAGGGCCTGGTGACCAGCTTCAGAGGAGAACGGGATGAGGGGGAAAGGGGATCCTGACTTTCCTCTCTGCTGTTTCCTCAAATGCTAAGGATCCCTATTTGTGGATTGTGTATCCCACACAAATGTACTTCCATAATGCAAGATTTCACAAAGAGGAAACTGTGTACTTGGGTGTGTTTGTATATAAACTCCAGGCTATCGTCCAACATGCCAGCTGAGCGGCATGGCACCTCTGTGAGGCAGGTGGTGGGCGTCTGAACCACCTCATGCTTGTGTGGCTTCTGAGGAGACCACGAGAGTACTGAGCCAGGGCACCAAGGGCAGGTCTCTTTCTGAAGCCCTGACTGTCTCTTTGGCCCTCCGCAGACCAGGCTGCTGACGTGGATGATCAAAGGCCAGTTTTCATGGGCTCCTTGGAAGGCAAGGATGATACGATCAGTCAGGGAAACCAGAACTTTATATTCCTGTGTCTTCCAGTAGTGTAAATTGTGATCTTCTGAGACCATTAATTACCCAGAGAAAAAATGAGCAGCGAGCTCCATGGAAACAGGAAATTGATGGGGAAAAAAATCATTTCATTGCCCTTGTCC
The DNA here is from genome assembly GCA_009823505.1 of Rhizomys pruinosus. Classification (NCBI taxonomy): domain Eukaryota; kingdom Metazoa; phylum Chordata; class Mammalia; order Rodentia; family Spalacidae; genus Rhizomys; species Rhizomys pruinosus. Next base: position 141,463 of record VZQC01015660.1, read on the forward strand.
TCAGAGCAAGAATAAGCAGGTGTTGTTGGGACTACTGTTGTCAATAACTCGGGGATTAATTCATTAGTTCAGAAGTTGATCTGCAGGGTGGAGTTGAGTGGATGTGTCAGCTAATTTTCTGTTGATATGATAAAATACTGCAAGCAAAAGCAATTTATAGATGAAAGAATTTATTTTGGCTTACAGTTCCTGAAGGATAAAAGTCCATTATTATGACAAGGGACATTCTCAAATTACCACAAGCAGTGTCTGGAGTCCTCTTCCATCACCATAGAATTTCAGCTCTAGAGGTGTGTGTACTGTAGGATTTAGAATTCTAGATTCTTTCTGAACAAAGTGTGTGATAGATACTAAGACATTTATTCCTACGTGGTACGCAGCTTGCAGTGTGTGACACAACATGGTGACTTCTGAACGAGCCAGATAATAAGGCAAAGAAGGAAAGCACAGGTGGTTTAGCTTCATTCTAGCTGAACAGTACTTAATTTTTTCTGAGCAACTGGGCCAGAGGAAAATAAATGTGATTGGGTGTTATATCACTGGTAATGAGGTAATCTCCCTTACCTGTGGTAGTGGTTGCTCAGGTCGAAGAAGAAACAGGTGTCTCATCAAGAATAATGAAACATCAAATGTGAATGAATAAATCGGTAAGCCAGTATTGAGAGAAAAATCAGTGTTGCAAATTGACAGAGGAAAGGTCTCTCTTGTTGAAAGGCAGCCAGACACAGGCAGAGAGACTGGGGACAATCGTTTTCATGTTTTCCTTCTGGGAAGCAAAGAGGAAATTTCACATGAGATCACGTGACATGAAATGGCCTTTCTGGTTGTTCAAACAACAGCCATTCCTTAACCATTTGCTTTTACACAGTTGTGTCTCCATGTTACAACCAATATGAACAGAAACTCTCCATTAATTATTAAAGTGTCAGCAAGCAGGGAGAAAAAGATTTTCTCTGGATAGCAGAGCACTGCGGTGTAAAAACATGTCTATTTCAGAGCTAACCCGGAGTGCAGTCTTGGTTTTGGTTCATCGTGGTCATCCACCTGCAGACATATGGTGGATAACAGCTTCCCAGCCCTTCCCTTCTTGCAGGAAGGTCTTCTAATGTTTCAGAGTCACAAACCTTAAAGAAACTCACTGCAGTGAGCAGCTGAAGGCTGAAGATCCCACAGGGACAGATCCTCTCCCCTACAGAGGGGTCAACTTAGTGGATGCTAGTACCAAATCCCCCAACTGAAAGGCAAGCTGAGCAGCGTTATTGTTATATTTCTTTCGGAAAGCAACTGTGATGTTATAATGTAAATCTCGTAATGAGCCCTAGAATTAACTTACCACTTACTTTCAGATTCATATTCTAGAGTAATATAAAATTAAAATGTGAACTCCTAAACATATATTGGAGTTAACATACAGTTTATTCCTGGAGGACATAATTTGGGTACATACATGATAATTATATAAGCATATTTGGGGGCAATGCAATAAGGAGGAAACCACAACAACATAAGGACTGGGTCAAAGGTCACACTGGTATAGTTAAATTCTGCCCCAAACAATAAACCTTTGCAGAGAAAAACTTTAAAAAGACTGAGAGAAAGATACAGGACATGTATGGCAGAGTGCATGAACTGGGGTGGGCTGGGAGGAAGGAAAGGGGAATATGTCTAAATTGAACTGAAAAATGATGTCTGAAATATGTAAAACATCAATAAAAGTATTATAAACATTTTTTGCTTTATTTATACTTTATGGGTATGTGTGTATTGCATATATGCAAGTGCTCCTGTGTCATGCAATGCCCACGGAGGTCCGAGAAGGGTGTCAGATCCCCTGGAACTGGTGGAGTTACATGTGGTTGTTAGCTACCATGTGGGTGCTGGGATTCAAACCTGGGTCTTGTCAGTTCTCTTGACTGCTGAGACATCATCTCTCCAGCCTACAGAGGGGTAAACTTTACACAATGAGATGTGGGGCTCTCAGTGTCTACTAAGCTATCTTTTATTTCACATATGAAGAAAATTTGGATTATTTCCATGTTGTGGCACAATTATTTCCTCCACTCCTGACTAATCTCTAAATCTTTAATTGGGTGTTTCAGGTGTTTCTTTCCATGAAGGGAGGGAACAATATTATGTGTGTTCCCTGATGGAAAGAGAAATAAGCTTTGGAGGCTGAAAAACAGAAGCAAAGGAGAAACATGTCTTTGCCACAGTCTCTCAACGAAACATAGTGTTAGATTGCTTCACCATCATTATTTTCTATACTGGATGGCAATATTGCAGTTGTTTAAAATAAGAACTTTGTGATCACTAGTTTAAAATAAGAATAGAGACAGAGAGGTGGCTTAGCAGTTAAGAGCATGTACTTCTCTTCCAGAAGACTCAAGTTCAGTTCCCAGCACCTACTTCAGGAGACTCATCACCATACCTGTCTGTAATTCCACCTCCAGAGGATCTGACACCCTCTACTGGCCTCTGGAGACACTGCCACCCATCTACACATAGCCATACACATGACTAAAAATAATAAATCTTTAAAAATTATATTTAAAAAAATAAAATAAGAATCAGGTGCGGTGGCACACATCTTTAATCTCAATACTCAGGAGGCAGAGGCAGAGGCAGGCAGATCTCTGTGAGTTCAAGGCCAGCCTGGTCTATATAGTGAGTTCCAGGACAGCTGGGGCTACAAGGAGACCCTGTCTCAAAAAGACCCAAAACTAAAACAAAACAAAACAAAAATAAAAACAAAATAAGAGCAAGGGCTGCTCTTGGAGAGGACCTGAGTTCAATGCCCAGCACCCACATGGTGACTAACATCCATCCATAACTCCAGTTCCAAGGGATCTGACACCTTCTACTGGCCTCTATGGGCACTGAACAACACAGGTGCACTTCACATATATGCAGGCAAAACACTCAGAAAATAAAAACAAATGAGTTATTTAGAAAAACAAAAACAGAGGAAAAAATATTGAATAGGTTACAAAAATAGTTGCTCACTAAAGGCTAATTAAGATTTTTTTTTCCCTTTACAACAGAAATAGTCTTTTATTCCATCATTAAATTCTTGTTTGGGAAAGTCTCCTATAAGGCCCAGTGCCACAACAGCTTTAGCCAACCAGACACTTGAAGCAATTCAGCTTTGTTTACTTCGGACTGTGCATGCCGTATAGATATCTTTTTTCCTAATCTGAAACAGTAAAGTCCTGGAGATCCTTTGTTATCGATTCACATCAGAATATGAAGGAAGAACGTTAGACACAAAACATTTCTTGGAAGAAGAATAAACAAGTTACGCCAGTTAGAACAAGCCAAGGAATTCAGAACTATAATATTTGTAATGTTATTAGTAAACTGGGTACAGAGTGGGGGAAACCCATAATCAAAATGTTCGCAACAGACCGAGAAAGAGAAAGAAAGATATTTAAAGAAATGTTGTGTTTTCAAACAATGTAGATCTTCTCAGTGGGGTTGCAGCCAGTTGGCACCTGCCATCCCTGTAGAATTCTGTGCCACTTTCTCAAGCTCTGAGGAATCTGATTAGGCATTGTGTTTCTTCTTTACAGTAAGAAAGTCTCTGATCCGCTGTAAGTCTGCTATTTTCATCCAATTTCCCATAGAAGAGAAACGGAATCAAAAGAAAGGTCAATTTTGTTCAATAAGGAATTAAAACCCATTCACCATTATTCACGCAGAAAAAAAAATCAACCTGATTTTTCTTATTACTGTTTATACCCTGGGGGTTGAATAGATTCTTCTCCATGCTTTGAGAATGTCAGAGTTTAAAACTTCAAAGGTAGGAGATGATTGATATGTGGTATTCACAATAGATTGTTTTAAGAAATACATGCATATAGTGATTCTTTTTAAACATTCCTTTGAAAGATGAAACTTCATTCTTGGAAACGGGGCATCACAAAGGACCACTGTTTTGAGATGTATCCCCCTGTGGGGCTGTTCCATGCTGAATTCTTAGCAATTAATTCCAGTTTTTGATCCCCTTCTTGTTTCATTATTTTACATTTAAATGTTTTAAGAATAGTTTTGGCTTCACGTTGAAACTGTTTTTTTTTAATATTTTCCTTTTCTTCCTTATTTTCAATTATACTTGAAATTTTTATATATGTGCTATGTCTCTAAAATTTTATTATTTCTCTTTTTGAAAAATAATCTCTAATCCGATTCCTAATCTAAAGGAATAATTTATAATACATGGAAGAGACACCTCCAATGAAAAATACGTAAGTAAAGATATAGCTTTTCACATTGTAGGGAAAAAAAAAAAAAAAAAGCATTGATTGACTGAGTAAGGTCAGCTACTGAGGAAGGAACCTGAAGAGCCTTCTGACCTGGGAATTCTTTTACATGGAACCAAATCAAACTTCCCTGGCAGGAGCAGGAGGAGGAAGAGCTTTAAAGCACACAGATCAGCACAGAAACATCCAGGCTTGAATTCAGACAATTCATCTAAGAAGATAAAAGGGAACCCTATAGATCAGAAGTGAGTAGAGGAGTTCCACAGATGGCTCCAGTAATCACGATGAAAACATTAAAAACATCTCCGATTTTTGCTTCTTCATAGTTGAAAGCAAGGAAGAAAGGGCCAAGGACACAGCGAAGGGCACAGCTCTGTCCTCCCTCCTGGTCACAAGAATCCTCCGAGACAGTCCCTGTCCTTCACCACGTCTAGGTTGGTAGTTAATGGCGTTCACTGGCCTCGGCCCACTCTATGAACTTGAGGACTTACTGAGGATGTATTTTAAGCCAATCTCTTCAAAATAACCAAGACAACAGAATTCCACATGAATGCATCTTACTATTCCTGGATAAATGTTTTGTTGTAGAATATGTAGGGTTTTTGTTTGTTTGTTTGTTTGTTTGTTTTTTTCCTGGTAGGGTTTGTTTCAGAGATCAGAAAAGCAGCCCCAGTCGTTGCAATTGGCAGTTAGCTCATCCTATCATTCTATTATGGAAGACACATCCCTGCTTCCAGTCCCTACCTTCTCCCTAACTGTCCTTTCCTTTGGAGGGGGGGGGGGGGGTTGGAAGGAGATGAAGAGAATTTGGTTAACACTGGCATTTTCATGTACAAAGCCCTATCAGTGTGGTTGGAAGAGAATTAACCCCTGGGTTTCAGGGACACAAACCTCAGAGTCTCCCTGTGGGAGGAGCCTCTAATGGTTAGCATTTGTGCCTACGAGGTCTGCCCATTGGCCCTGTGACCCTGCCCGCCCACTATGGCAACCAGCTCACTGCCCCACCCACCTACTTCTCTCCCACACTCCCTTTTATGGCAGAGCTCTTTCTAAAAACATTTACTTTTATTTTATGTGTGTGAGTATTGTCTGGATATATAAGTGCATCTGTGTCATGCAATACCCACAGAGGTCAGAAAAGGACATTGGATCCCCTGGACCTGGAGTTACAGGCAGTTGCCAGTCACCATGAGGGTGTTGGGCATCAAACCCTTGTCCTCTGCAAGAACAGCCAGGGCTCTTCACCACTGAGCCATCTCTCTAGCCCATGAGATTTACTCCTAGATGAAGTTTAGTAGCACTCACCACTTCTAAACGCTTGCATTTCTTCCAGTCAATCCCCCTGGCTTCTATGCCTCAGTCTCCCCATCCCTTCCTTCTCTCTCCTCTGATTCCCTGACCATCTTTCCCTCCCCACCTCTCTCTTGCTTCCATTACCTATGGGTCCCTCCTTTTCTCCCTCCTTCTTTTTTTCCTTCCCTTCTCCCTTCCTTTTTCAAATTGTCTCATTTTTTTCAAATTTTAAATCCCAGAGGCAAAGAGCAGCCAGACTTCCAGAAGTCCTTTGATAGATTTACTAAACTTTTAGAAGTGAATTGGCATTAACCTCTTTCCTTTCTGTCATAATGGTGCTCATGTGTATAAATGGAGCTGGTCTGTTTAAATCTGTGAGGGTTTTTCTAAGTCACTAAAATAGATACCACTTCCCGAATGTTTTACTTGGTGGTACACACTTCATATATATCCCCCAGGACTTATACGAACCTTGTATGTTCATATCCTTTTACAGGGAAGAAAACAAGAAATTACTAGAAATTAACTACATTGCTTCCAACAGATTAAGTAATATCATCTGTCATACACAAAACATAGAGCACACGCATATTCGTCAAACTAAGCATATAAAGGCATAGTACAGGAGAGAAACTAAAATTAAAAGCTAGGTCAGCAGGATTCCAAGGACACTGTTCTTTCTGCTACAACACATAGCTTTTAAGTCCTGATTCAGGGGGGAAAAAAAAAAAGGCAAACTGATTAAGAACCATGCCAAAGAAAACACAAGCAATTCATATGCCCTTGGCTGAATGACCAAAGCAGTGCAGCCAGCCCTACCGGCCTTAAAGCTTGCAGCATTTTCTTAAAAAATAAGAACAAGCCAGTGAACAAACACACACTGGTACAATGGCGTGTGTTGATGATGTAAAATCCACCCCCAAAACCATACATTTAAAAAGATTCTACAGAAATAAGGGAACTGCGTGACCCACTGCTGGCACTGTCTGCCCTCTTTGCTTTCCTTCAACCTACTTTTCTGAAGACAGCGTCTTACTATGTTGCTCTGGTGGGCTTGAAACTCCCTCTGTAGGTCAGGCTGGCCTTGAACTCACAGAGATGGGTGGCCTCTGCCTCCCAGGTGCTGGGATTAAAGGCCTGTGCACCAAGCTCATCCCAGAAGGAGCTTTCTTTAAGTGAGAGGACGGTGGGTGTTTTATTTTCTACTTTCTTTTTTTTTTTTTTTGACCGTCTATTTTATGTATATTTTTATTGTTTTGTGCATTTTATATAATAGATCTTAGTCAATGTAGACCCCCTTTCCCATCCGGAGCCCCTCCCCCCCATAGCTGCCCCCATTGGATTTCAGGCGTTCTTTCATATATGTTAAGGCCTATATGTTCAAGTATTTGTACCCAGATGTCTCTCTGTGCACGTTCTTTCACTGGAGTCCAGTCCACCTATCCAGAGTCATTCACTCCCTTAAAGAAAATCAACTCTCCCTCACCTTGTAGTAATCAGTTGCCAATAATTCCTAGGCTAGGTTGGGGCCTGCTGCCCATTTCCTCAGTTCTATGCTGGGTTTCTGACTGATTGGGTCAGCATGGGTCTTGTACGTACTTTCAGTGTTGGAGCAAGTTCCTATGAGCAACTCCCCAGTGGCCTGAGAGCCTGTTTCCTTATGTTCACGCACCAACCCTGACTGCGCCCTCTTCCACAATGGTCCCTGAGCCCTGGGCCGGTGAGATGTAATATGGGAGTCCTATCCAGGAACGCACATTCTGCAGTCTCTTCTCTACTCCTTGGCCACTTGTGACCTTCCATGTACATTCTGTTGTGTGAGGAAGCTTAGCTGATGAGAGTTACGGGATGTGTTAGTCTTTCCATTGTGTTCCATGAGCCTTAGGTGTAGAGGTTCCATGGTGGAGGTGTCACTTTGGGCTGGACATCTCACAGACATTTATTCTCTGTATGACTACTCGTGGACCTCTGTAATGGTCACCATCTGTTGCCAAAAGAATTTTCTTTATGGGTGGTACACAATATACTTGTCTTCAATTTACATTTTCTATATAATAAGCATGAGTTGAATTTTCAATTAAGGAAATCTTTAGCAAAATTACTTAAAATGTTACAGTAGAGAAAACAAAAAAGAGCTTTCATGCAATACCTTAGATTTTCAGATTTTTTTAAAAAATATATTTTTTTAAGCTGGGCGTGGTGGTGCATGCCTTTAATCCTAGCATTTGGAAGGCAGAGGCAGGTGGATCTCTGTGAGTTCAAGGCCAGTCTGGTCTACAGAGTGAGCTCCAGGCCAGCTGGGACTAAAAAAAGGGAGACCCTGTCTCAAAAATACCAAAAAAAAATTTTTATTGAAGTTTTGTGTCTTTACATACCACATTTCTCAATCCAATTTAGACTTATTTCCCCTTCCACACCCCTCCCTGCCACCCATGCTTGTACATTCTACCAAACATGACTTGTCTTTTTTCTCAGTCTTTTTATTTTTTTATTTTATTTTATTTTTTTTTTTTTGGTCTTTTCGAGACAGGGTCTCCCTGTAGCTCCAGCTGGCCTGGAACTCACTCTGTAGACCAGGCTGGCCTTGAACTTACAAAGATCCGCCTGCCTCTGCCTCCCGAGTGCTAGGATTAAAGGCCTGTGCCACCACGCCCGGCTTCTCAGTCTTTTTTAAAGTTTTTCTATGCAGAAGTTTACTATTTGGGGCAGAAGGTTGCTGCTTCAGTCAGTTCTTTGACCCAGTTCTTTTGTTAGTGTGGTTTCCTCTGATTTGTATTGGTCCAAAATATGCACAATGTCACACATATACCAACATTATGAATGTTCCTATTCGCCGTGGTTGTTTGAATTAGAACGTCCCCCCATAGACTCAAACATTTGAACACTTGGTTTCCAGTTGGAGGTTCTATTTAGGGGAGGTCATAGAACCTTTAGGAGGTTCCTTGCTAAAGGAAGCACTTCACTGGGGCAGGTTTCCAGAGTTCCTTAGCTTCAGCCCACTTATAGATGGCTTTCTTCACTTCATGCTTATGGTTGAAGATGTGAGTTCTCAGCCTTCAGCTTCTGCCATCATGCCACTACTTGCTGATGTGCCTTTCCACCATAACAGATTCGTAACCTTCGTGTGGTGCACATATATACAAGTAGGTACATGCATGTACACATATATACCAGTAGGTGCACGCATATACACATATATACAAGCAGGCACACACATATACACATACTTTTTTTCTGGTTATACTTTCCTTTTGGATGTTTAAGGCCACACAGTTAGCCCAGATTAACCAAGGTTTTTGTTTTCTCAAGGTCAGTTGAGGATCTGGTCCTCAGGAGTCACTCGGGGGTTTTTTTGGGTGGGGAGGGAGACCCTGGCTCCTTTTGACTTTTCATTTACCAGTTCCATCCACTTGAGGACAAAGTCAGGTCTTGCTAGACCAGGCTTCCCTTTTTGAAGCATGAGCAGACTTTCCTCTTTATAGACTGGATACTGGCTAAATCCCATGGATTTAGTGGATTTAGTGGATCTCCAAGACCTCCCTGAACAGGAAGACTGGTGACTCACATTTGCAGGACATGTCAAGAGATGCCCCCATGCATAGTCCCCTGGGACTTAGTTGACCTCTGAGGTCAAGGAACAAAGTTATCCCTTAGGTCCCCCAGCGAAATTGGTATGGGCATTAAGTATGGTCGTTAAGCATCCAGGAAGGTTAAGTTACACCAGCCTGATATAATATTTTGGAAAAGGCTTGGATAAAAGCTTTTGTCCAAGATTTTCAGATTTTTACCATGAATTGAGAGAAGAGAGGGAGAGCAAGAGCTGAAGAGAGAGATCACAAGAGTGAGAGAGAAGTACTCTCAGATGATTGGGTATTGTATTTACAAAACTATTTTAATTTGGGCTAAGGGAGTTTAGGGACCTGACCAGGACAAGTATTCTACCTGTTTGATGGAAGAAGAAAGAAAACAGTGAACTGAGCTAAGCTTTGGAGTTTAATTACTATTTGAATGAGGAATTAAGTGGAGAACCCAGCAGGACATTAACTCCTCAAGCCTTGTTGTTTTAATTGGGCCTCTCAGCTGATGCCCCACAGAATACAGGACCAGGACGAGGCTACCGAGTGGATTCCAGCTCTGAGCTTGAGCCTCAAGACTATCTAGCTTGTCTTTGGAAGCTGAGGGCAGGAAGAACGTGTTCCGCTCACTGATTTTCAGACCCTGAAACCTTTCCACTGTCTTTCCTTTAAGGATAAACCTAATTTCCAAGTTTGTTCCCAACTGAGAGAGACATATCCATGATGAGAAATTGTTTTATTTATTTTTATTTGATTTGATTTTTATTTTCAGACAGTCTCCCTGTAGCCACAGCTGGCCTGGATCTGGCTATGTAGAGAAGGCTGGGCTCCATCTCACAGAGATACACCTGCCTCTGCCTCTGCCTCCTGAGTATTGAAAATAAAGGTGTGTGCCACCACTCTGTGCTGGGAAATTGTTTTATGGCCTTGGCACTTTCCAAACCGAGTGTATTTAATCTGAGCACTGCAGTATCTGATTCATCTTGTACTCTGCCAGCAGATGCAAGATGGCGCGTCCCCTGGAGAGTCCCAGGTTGACCACAGACAGGTCTACTGAAAATGGAAAGAGCAAGAAATGCTTTATTCACTGATTCCACAAGTGTTTCTTTAGAAGCTGGAGATAAAAAGACAAATATAGAGCTGCCCTGGCCTTTGGGAAGCAGATGGGCCTACAGCCTGTGTGTTTTCAAGACACAATTCAATTATAGGTTTCCGGAAACCAGTCCAGAGTTAGCATGGCACAATGGTTTGATGAGAAGTGTCCCCACAAGCTCATGCATTTGAATACTTGGTCCCAGTTTGGGGAGGTTCTGAAATTGTGTGTGTGTGTGTGTGTGTGTGTGTGTGTGTGTGTGTGTATAAAACCTGATTTCAAGCCTTAGTAAGGCTAATTACTGCACAACCACAAAGTTGAAAAAATAGTAAGCCTCAGATGTAAATATATAAATGCAAAAAGTTGCTGGAGAGACCGCTCAGCTGTTAAGAGCACCAACTACTCTTGCAGAGGACCGGAGTTCGATTCCTAGCACTCACATGGTGGCTAAGAACTGTCTTTAAGCCAGGTGTGGTGGTGCATGCCTTTAATCCTAGCACTTGGGAGGCAGAGGCAGGCAGATCTCTGTGAGTTCAGGGCCAGGCTGATCTACAGAGTGAGTTCCAGGCAAGCTGGGGCTATAGGGAGACCCTGTCTCAAAAAGACCAAAAATAAAAAATAAAAATAAATAAATGCAAAAAGTTATTAATATATGTGTTTATTTTTATACATATCTTTATATGCATGCTTATCAGCCTCAAATTATTAGGTTGGGAATATGTAAGGATTCTGGGGGGAGAGAGGAGATCAACTTCCTGGTAAAAGATTCATGAAAGAATACAAAATGAAAGTATATACTAAAAATGCTCTCATGTTGATTTATAAATTATTAATTTTTTTTCTATTTTATGTATACAAGTGTTTTGTCTGCATGTATGCGTGTATTAGTGGGTGCAATGCCTGTGGAAGTCAGAAGGGGGCTCTGGATCCTCTGGAACTGGAATTATGGATGGTTGTTGGCTGCCATGTGGGTGCTGGGAACTGAGCCCAAGTCCTCTGCAAGAACAGCCAGTGCTCTTCACCACTGAGCCATCTCTGAGCCCTTTTAATCTTTAAATATTCATTTAAAATGTCATATCATTGTGATTATATAAATACTGGACCTAAGTAAACAGTCAGCAAAGACACCACTACTGTTCCCTTGTTCCCCAGGACAGCAAGCAGAACTGTTAGCAGTATCTTACTGAATCTCTAGAGGTGCCATGTTTGTGAGCAGGTAGGTAAAACAGCAAATGGGAAACTAGACACTGTAAGTTCACGTTTCCAGTGTCACTAGAATTTCAAAGATGTCTTTAAAAATTCCAAACAAGCCCATGAGAACTTACTGCCTCACCACGCCAGGCAGGCTGTGGGCTTCCTCGCTTCACGCTGCATATCAAGGGCTGGGATTCCAGGCATGAGCCACCACACAATAATGCATTTACAAAAATACTCAGTATTCTACTGCATGTTTGTAACACAACAAATTAATCTATTTCTCTATTAAATGATACTTTTGTTTAAAAAATGTATTAGTGCCATGCTACAACAACATTTGTATGCCTACATTCTTCCCCACATACAATTTTGTTACTAGATGTTGAATTGCTCAGAAGGAACATCACATCACCAACTTTATGAGACATTTTGAAATTCATCTCCAAGGTGATGGTACAAACTCATATGCTCACCAGCCTCTGAAAGTTACAGCTGCTTTGAAACCACGTCTACTCTTGATTTTAGTATAATGTAAAATTTCTAGATCTGAGATGACTGACAGCTTACTGCTATTTTATTTTACATTTTTCTAATTGTTAGTAGGCTGAATACTTTTTCCTGTTTTTATTTGTTTAGTATATTCTTTCCTTGATTCTTTTTTCACAGACTTATTCATAGCTCATAGTTGTTATACAATTTACAAATATCTTCTCAAAGGTTATGGGTTTCGTTCTTTGTTGTGTATGTCTTTGATGAACATAACTTTTTTCGTAATCTTGAGGTTATCACATTTACCAGTTTTTTTTCTTCAACTCATTGTGTGCTGAGTAAGAAACTTTCCACCTCAGAATGGTTGAAGATTGCCCACAGTTTTACCCAAAGAAGCTTTCGGCATTTGGATCTTTAATCCACCTGGATTCTGCTTTTTTATTTAATGTGTATGAATACACTGTCTGCATGTAGATTTGTGCACCCATGTCATGCAATGCTGCAGAGGTCAGAAGAGGGTGTTGGATTCCCCTGGAACTGGAGTTAAAGATGGTTCTTAGCTGCCATGTGGATGCTGGAGATCCAACTCAGGTCCTCTGCAAGAGCAGTCGGCGCCCTTAACTGCTAGGTCATCTCTCCAGCCCTTGGACTCTGCTTTTGTATATGGTGTGAGGATGGGATCCCATCTTATTTTTCCCTCAGTGGACTCCCTGCCATTTATGGGACCATCCTGACTTGTCTTGTTGATTTATAGCATCATGTTGGTCACTAGTCAAGTTTCCATGCATGCAAGCATCTGTTTCTGTATTTTCTATCTTGTTCCTTTGGATGATTCCGCTCTTTTTATGCCAAGACCACACTTCTCATTTTCTATAGCTCTGTAAATTCTTAAATATTTGGTCAGGCAATTTTCCCCTCCCCAACCGACAACTTCTTTAAATTTATCTTGGCTCTTCCTGATTCTTTGTGCTTCTATATTAATTTTAAGATCCACTGTCCTATCCCATAAAGGATCTCTGGGATTTTGGTTAGTGCATCATATATGTATAACGTATTTGGATGGGATAGTGACATCTTTACAATTCTACCAAATAACAGTGTGTCTGTCTTCATATTCAATTCTTTTTGGTTCTTTAAAAATATTTTATTTCCCCCTGAAGGTCTTAACTATCATTTATTAGTTTTATTTTGGGGTATTTTATAAGTTTTTCCTCCTTTCTATTTCATTTTCTGGCTGGTGTTATATTATTGAAAGTCTTATTATTTTTGTGTGTTGACTCCAGTCCAGTAAGCTTATGGAACTTTATTAGTTCTCTCAGAAGAAAAGCATTTGGATTGTCTTTGTTGAAACTTATGTTGTTTACAAATAAGGACAGCTTTGTGGCTTTTCTTTCTAACATGATATTTAACCCATTTCTCCCTGCATTGCTTCGGATAAGCCCTCCAACTGTGTTTTTAGAGATAATCTACTTCTGGTTGCTGGGAACTGTCTTTAAAAATTTCACCTTTAAGTGTGAGGTCTTTAGTTTTTCTATAGTCTTTATTTGATAGCTGGCTTTATTCCTAGCCTGCTACAATGGTTAGTTTTGTCAATGTGAATGAACCACACAGTGTCCAGATGGTTTAGCTAACATTATTCTGGGTGTGTGTGATTCTAGAAGTGTCTGATGTTATATGATGGCTTCTGTAGATTGGGTGGGCTCTGTTCAATCAGTTGAAGTCTAACTAGAGGCAAAGCTCTAACTAGCCTCTAAGTAGACCTACAAGTAATAGGTGACAGATTGCCTGACAGCCTTCAGGCTGGGACATCAAAATTTCCTGCCTAAGCATTCAAATAACCCACTAGCTCTTCCTAGGTCCACACAGCTAGTGTCCTTCAGACTCAACTAGAAAATCAGCTCTCCTGGGCCACTGTGGGCTGGGCACTGTGAACACTGTCACAGGGACCATTCATTTCACTAAACCTGTTTTTCTATAGAAGCCTAGGACATTTTCAAACACAATGAATCCATGGATCAGTTGGGTCACTAGCTTCTGAGACTGTGGGGTATATACACCATAGGCCCTTCACCTGAGGTGCCACCCCTTACCTGGTCTTCCCTGTGAGCAGCTTGCTATCAACCCTGTGTGCCCGCATGAGTTATTCTCTGCACGGAAGCCAGATAAGTACTCTCTAAAGCACACCTCAGTCCACACCACTCTTCTGAGTGCCCACCAAGGGTTCACTGTCACATTTCCAGAACAATCACAAGAACTCCATCTGGGATACCAGACTCTGGTAACCACTCTTGCTCTGAAATTTTCCTCCCAATTCTAGCTACTTTGGCTCCTTTGCCCTCCACTTCTGGTCTGAGAGGCTCGAGTGAGAACTCCTGTCTCTCTGTTTGTTTCATCCAGCTCCTCACCGGCTCAGGAGCCTTTGCTATCATTAGAGAGTTCTTACACAGCACACTCTTCAGCCGAGCTCAATGCCTGTGTGGTAACTCTCTGGCTCAGCTTCTTGAATCTGACGTGTAGAATCCTGCTCATATATGTCTGAAACAGTGCCTGCTGTTTTTGTTGTTGTTCTTTTTAAACATGGTGATGTGTAACCCAGGCTGGCCTAAAACTCACTTGGTAGAGCCGAGGGTGACCCTGAACTAACTCCTGATGTTCCTGCTTTCACCTATATGATTTTAATTATTTACAGTCTGTTGAGATATTCTTGATGGCTTAGCACATGGCCAATTAAAAAATAGTTTGTTATTTGGGGGGGCTACAGAGATGGCTCAGTGGTTAAGAGCACTGAGTGCTCCTGTACAGGACCCGGGTTTAATTTCCCAGCACCCACATGGCAATGAACAACCATCCATAAACCAGCTCCAGAGAATCCAAGGCCTTCTTCTGACCTCTTCAGTCACTGCACAACATAGGTGTGCTCATACATGCAGGAGTACACTTAAACACATAAAAATAAATAAAATATTTTATTTTAAAGCCTGTGCCACCCTGCCCAGGTCAGGGTGTGCTGGGGATTGAGCTCTGGATGTCTGCACACTCGGCAAGCCTTCTGTCAATGGAGCCACATCCCCAGCCCCTGGGGGTGGCTGGTTTGAGTAAATATGTAAATGTGTCCATTTCTCGCACTCTCCTGCAAACCTAGTAGGGCTGATACAATCAACAGAATGATTATTGGAACAGTTGCTTTGAGTTCCTGGAACAATGTTACTTGAACAGGTACTTTGCAGTGAGTGATGAATCCAAATTTAATAATTTATTTTAGCTTTGATTTTATGTTCACATAGGACTCCTTGCATGTTCTTACTTTTTGTAATATCTCTCGTCGGATTTGGTGCCAAAAGTAGCAAGTCAACTTGTCATCATTTTAAATCTTAAATAACTTGGGAGCTACCTGTGCACCACAGAGCACAAGACCAGCCCCACTGGGGGAGCAGACTTCACCATGTCCTGCAGAACACCACCTTGCAAAGGAACAGGTGAGGGCTGCCTTCCTGGGGACTTGGTGAACCCCTGTGCCCTGTAGAGGCCTAGTATCGCCTGGGACACTCCAACCTCCCAGCCCCAGCATGCTACGGGGGTGGAGCTACCTGTGCTCCATGCAGCACAAGACCAGGGTGTGCCCCGCTGGGCGAGCAGACTTCACCTATGTCCTGCAGAATGCCACCTTGCAAAGGAACAGGTGAGGGCTGCCTTCCTGGGGACTTTGTACACCCCTGTGCCCTGTAGAGGCCTGGTATCACCCAGGACACTCCAACCTCCAGGCCTCAGCATGCTACGGGGGCGGAGCTACCTGTGCTCCACAAAGCACAAGACCAGTGTGTGCCCTGCTGGGCTAGCAGACTTCACCTGTGTCCTGCAGAACACCAACCTGCAAAAGACCAGCTTAGGGAAGTGGTGGTACAGAGGATCTAGCTGTGCAGCCAACGTTGAGGCATCAGAACCCAAAGAAACAAATAAACAAATGAATGCATGTGCCAAAGACACACACACAAAAAAAAAAAAAAAA
>VZQC01015660.1:159454-179650 GCA_009823505.1 Rhizomys pruinosus
AATACACAACAAAACCTGTGGGATACTTTAAAGGCAGTCTGGAGGGAAATTTATAGCCCTAAGTGCCCACATCGAAAAAAACAGAAAGAGACAAAAAAAAAAAAAAAAACAAGAGACAACAACAAATGAACCCTAAACCCAACATCAGGAAAATAACAAAAATCAGAGCAGAAATCAATGAAATAGGAACAAAGAAAACAATACATAAAATCAACGAATCCAAAAGCTGGTTCTTTGAAAAAGTAAAATAGACCTCCAGCCCAGTAACCAAAAAAAAAAAAAAAAAGAGAGAGCAACTCCAAATCAATAGTATTAGTGATGAAAGGGGAAACATCACAACAGACAAAGAAAAAAATCCAGACAATCATATGGGAATACTTAAAAAATCTATACTCCACTAAATTTGAAAACCTAAGAGAAATAGATGAATATCTGAAATCCTGGGAATCAACGAAGCTTAACCAAGAAGAGATTGACAGTTTAAACAGACCCATAACATATGAAGAAAGTGAAAGATGGAATAAAAAACCTCCCAACTAATAAAAGCCCAGGGCCAGATAGTTTCACAGCAGAATTCTATAAAGCATTTAAAGAGGTCTTACCGCCTTTATTACTCAAACTTCTCAGAAGGATACAAAGAGAGGAAAATCTCCCAACCTCCTTCTATGAAGCCAGCATCACTCTAATACCAAACCAGGCAAAGATGCAAGCAAAAAAAGCTATAGACACATCTCACTAATGAATATAGATGCAAAAATTCTCAACAAAATACTTGCAAATCACATACTGACCCACATCAAAAAGATCATCCTCATGACCAAGTAGATTCCATACCACGAGATGCAGGGATAGTTCAACATATGTAAATCAATAAATACATAAAAAACACATAAAATGGACTGAACAGACAAAACCACGATCAACTCAATTGATGCAGAATAAGCCTTTGACAAAATCCAATCCCTTCACGTTTAAAGTCCTAGAGGAATAGGACTGAAAGGAACATCCCTCAACATGATCAAAGCCATATATAGCAATCTCCTGCCAGCATCATCTTAAATGGAGAAAAATTGGAACCATTTCCTTAAAAGCAGGAACCCAGCAAGGGCTGCCCCTATCGCCACCCTCTTCCAAAAGTGCTGAAACACTTCTAGGGCAATAAGGACAAAGAGAAGAAATTAAAGGATTAATCAGAAAAGAAGTTAAGCTATCCCTCTTTGCAGATGATATGATTTACCTAAGGGTACTAAAAACTCCACCAGAAAACTTTCAGAAATGATTAAGAGTTTTAGTAAAATCAGGCTAAAAAATCAACCTAGAAAAATCAGTAGCCTTCTTTACACCAACAATAAACATGTGGAAAAAGGAATACAAGAGACCTTCCACTCACAATAGCTTCAAAAGTAATAAGATACCTGGGAACAAACCTAACCAAAAATACCAAAGATCTCTACAACAAAAATTTTAAACCCCTGAAGAAGGAAATGAAAATGACATCACAAGATGGAAGGACCCCATGCTCATGGATTGGGAAAATTATAATATAGTAAAAATGTCCATTTTACCCAAACTGATATACAGATTCAACTCAATCCCAATCAAAATCCCTATGAGCTTCTTCACAGACTTGGAAAAAAAATCATTAAATTCATATGAAAACAAAAGACCCTGAATAGCTAAAGTTAACCCTGAGTGAAAAAATGCAATAGAGGGGGATTGCCCTTACCAGACTTCAAACTAATTACACCATAGTCATAAAAACAGCCTTGGTAATAGCACAAAAAACAGACCTTGACAATGGAACAAAATTGAAGATCCAAATTTGAGCTCGTATAATTTCACTCATATTTGACAAAGGAGCAAAAACCCTCAGTGGAGGAAGGATAGCATCTTCAGCAAATGGTGCTGGCAAATTGAATCCACCATCTGTAGAAGAACAAAAATTAAACCTGTACTTCTCATGTACAAAAATCAACTCCAAGTGGATCAAAGATCTCAACATGAAGCCTGAAACCCTGAAGGTGATAAAAGAAAAAAGTTGGCAACACTACAAGACATAGGTGTAGTAGGAGACTTTCTAAACCAGACAGCGGCCACACAGGAAGTAAGGTCAACAGTTGACAAGTGGGACCTCATAAACTAAAGACTTCTATTTACAGCCAACTAGAAAGAAACAATCAAGGAGGTGAAGAAAAAACCCACAGAGTGGGAAGAAATCTTTACCAGCGACACATCTGACAGAGCATTAACATCAAGAATATATAAACTACTCAAAAATCAAAGAAGAAGACAAATGACCTACTCAAAAGATGGAGTAAAGAGCTGAACAGAGTCTTCACCAGCGAGGAATTAAAGATGGCTAAGAAATATCTTAAAAAGAGTTCATCATCTTTAATAATTAAGGAAATGCAAATTAAAACCACTCAGATATCATCTCACTCCAGTACGGCTAAGATGAAGAAAACAAAAGACAACAGATGCTGGAGGGGTTGTGGGGAAAGGGGAACACTCATCCACTGCTGGTGGGAATGTAAACTTGTACAACCATGGAAAGCAGTGTGGAGAACCCTTAAAAGACTTGGAATGAGCTTACCACCTGACCCAATCATACCACTCCTGGGTATATACCCCAAAGACTCATCCTACTGCAAAGATATATGCACATTCACATTTATTGCAGCTCTCTTCACAATAGCAAAGAGCCGGAACCAACCCATATGCCCCTAAACAGATGAGCGGATGACAAAATGTGGTACATCTACACAATGGAATACTATTCAGCCATAAAGAAGGATGGCATTATGAACTTTGCAAGTAAATGGATGGAGTTCGAAGCCATTATGCTGAGTGAGGTGACATGGTCCCAGAAAGACAAATGGAGAATGGTTTCCCTCATTTGTGGATGCTAACACCAAATCTCCCCAGACAAAAGGCAAGCTGAACGACAGTATGGTTATATTTTTGTTTATCTGAAAGCAACTATGTTGTTATAATGTGACTCTCTCAGTGGGCTCTAGAATCCACCCACCAATTATTTTCAGACACTGTAATTACTGTATATGGGTGGAGAGTATGTATCCATATTTTAGAATAATATAAAATTAATGGAGGAAAATGTGAATTCCTAAGCATAAAAAACAGACTGAGAGAAAGATGCAGTACAGTTATGGCAGAATGCATGACCTGGGATGGGATGGGGTAGGGTGAGGGGAAGGGATAGGGGAATATGCATGAACAGAAATGAAAAATGATGTACGAAATACATAAAACATCAATTAGGGGGCTGGAGAGATGGCCTAGCGGTTAAGAGCGCCGACCGCTCTTGTAGAGGACATGGGTTTGATCCCCAGCACCCACATGGCGGCCGAGAACCGTCTGAGACTCCAATTCCAGGAGAACTCCAGCTCCAGGGGAATCCGACACTCTCTTCTGACCTCCGCGGCATTGCACGACATGGGTGCACAGACTTGCATGCAGACAGTACATTCATACACATACAGAAATAAATAAAAAATTAATAATAAAAATTTTTTTAAACATCAATTAAAAATGTAAAAAAAAATCTTAAATAACTTATATAATATGGCTGATTTTTGTCCATTTGAAGGAGTTAAACTACATTGATAAAACTGATTTGGCCTGTGTCTTTTTTGAGACAGGGTCTCTCTGTAGCCCCAGCTGGCCTGGAACTTACTATATAGACCAGGCTGGCCTTGAACTCAGAGATCCTGGCTGGGATTTAAGGCATATGCCACCACACCTGGTTTGGCCTGCTGTCTCTATTTCTAATAGTTTAATATCTTTAATAGTAGTTGGTTTGTTAATATCTTCCTTTTTTCTATAATTTTGGTGATTTTTACATTTAGGACATTGTCATTTTATATAATTATGTATCTAATTACATAAGTTGCCTAATGATTATATCTAACAATATAATTTATAATTTATCTAACTTTAATGACATCTTATATTCCCATTATATTTTAGTATCTGTACTATATATGTCTCCTCTTATTACTAAATATTTATATTTTCATTAAATTTTTTAATAAAGGCCCAAGATTTTAGGCTTATCAATCTTCTGTTATATTCCTTTATCTTCTAATTATTGATTGGTTGTCATTTCTTAAGAATATTTACATTGCTTTGTTCTCCTTGTTATTTTTTCTAGCTTCCTGAGTTGAACACTTCACTGATTTATTTTAAATCTTAACCTTAAATATGAGGAAGCTGTAATCCTGCAGTGTAGGATTAATATATATAAATTATATATATTAATATATTTATATATATATTAGTAATAAAACTAAATATAGCATTAGTCCCATTATTAGTTACATTTAAATAGTTTCAACATATGAAATACATTTTTCAATCCAAATATATGGGTTCTTAAAAACTACCTTTTTGTTGTTGTTTGTGGTACATTGAAGTGGGTTTTTATAGCTCAGACTGGCCTGGAACTTACTCCGGCTCACTGTGCAGCTGAGGTTGGCTTGGACGCCTGCCGCCTCCATGGTTAAGTGCTGGAATTGCAAGCATGTACCACCATGCCACGCTTAAAACTACCTTTTAATGTTGATTTTTAAAATTTAATTGCATTGTGGTTAGAAAATGTGGCTATATGATATTAATTTCTGACAATATTCTTGATGGCTTAGCACATGTTCAATTTAAAATATAGTTTTTTATTTGGGGGGGGCTGGAGAGATGACTCGGTGGTTAAGAGCACTGACTGCTCCTGCAGAGGACCCAGGTTCAATTCCCAGCACCTACATGGTGGCTAACAACCATCCTTAACTCCAGTTCCAGGGGATCTGATGCCTTCTTCTGACCTCCGTGAGCATCACACAACACAGGTGCACTTCCACACGTGCAGGAAATACACTTATACACATAAAAATAAAACATTAAAAATACCTTATGGGGCTGGAGAGATAGCCTAGCAGTTAAGGGTGCCGACTGCCCTTGCAGAGGACCCGGGTTCGATTCCCAGCACCCACATGGTGGCTGAGAACCATCTGTAACTCAAGTTCCAGGGGAATCCGACATCCTCTTCTGACCTCCGTGGCATTGCACAACATGGGTGCACAAGCCTACATGCAGACAGTACATTCATACACATAAAAAATAAAAATATCTTATTTTATGTGTATACATGTATTTCCTGGGTGTCTATAGAGGCCCACAATATGTACCCCTCCTGCGTTTGAATCTCCTCTCTCTTTCCTCTCTTCCTTTCCCTCCCTTCCTCCCTCTCTCTGTGCAGGGGACTAAACCCAGATCCTTGTTCATGCTAGGCAAGTACTCTACCACTGTGCTATATATCCACAGTCTATTTTTACTTTTTTATTTTGTTAAGTTTTTATTGAATTTTTGTGTATTTCATACATAACATCTCAATCAATCTTAATCACCTTTATACCCCCTTCTCCACTGGCCCCTCCCTGAGCTCCCCACTGGAATTCATACGTTCTGTCATTTATGTTAGGGTCTATTGCCTAATTAGTGTCCCTGGCCATTCCTCCATGCATGTTCATCCACTGAGCTCCAGTCATCCCATCCGAGTTGTCGCTTTATGAAGACCAGCTCTCTTCCTCACCCAACAGTAATCAGCTAGCAATATTTCTTCAGCTAATATTGTGTCCTGCCACCCATTTTTCCAGTTCTGTGCTGGGTTTTTGTCTGGTTGAGTTTGCATGGGTCTTGTGCATGCTGACACCATTGCTGTAGGTTCATATGAGCAGGGTCCCAGGAGCTTGTAGGATTCCTTTTCCACATGGTCACGCACCTCCTCCCTGGCTCTTACAATCTTTCTGCCCTCTCTTCCACAATGTTCCCTGAGCCCTGGGTGAGTGAAGCTTAATATAGGCGACCTGAACAGGGACCCACACTCTGCAGACTCCTAATCTCCATGGTTTGGCCATTTGTAACCTTTTGAACTCCTGGCCCTCTGTGGCATGTGGGAGCTTCCTTGATGAGAGTTAAGAGAATAATTAGTGTCCTCTCTGCCTCTTGTTCTATGTTGCGTGAGGTTGCGTACAGGTTGCATTGTAGATGTGCTGCTTAGGCTTGGGCAATTCACAGACAATGTCTGTATGTGACCAGTCGTGGTGCTAAGTAATAGCCTCCATCTGGTGCAAAAGAAGCTTCTTTGAGGAGCGGTGTCTGGGGTATTTGTGTATTATGCACTTAGTAAGAAGTTAATTAGCTGGGCATGGTGGCGCATGCCATTAATCCTAGCACTTGGGAGGCAGAGGCAGGTGGATCTTTGTGAGTTCAAGGCCAGCCTGGTCTACAGAGTGAGTTCCAGGACAGCTGGGGCTACAGGGAAACCCTCTCTCAAAAAGACCAAAAAAAAAAAGTTACATTAGTCTAGGGATGTAAAAACCTTAGGGTTTTCTCTACAATCTATGACCTCTCCATCCATGTGTATTTGACTATGTTTACAGTACCACACATGAGTTCCCTCCCATTGAGTGAGCTTTAAGTCCAGTTAGTTAGCCATTGATTGCCTCCAAGATAAAAGTGCCAACACTGCTCCAATGTCATATGCTGTGCCAGACACTGAGGTGGTTATTTGGTCTTAAAGCTGGTGTTGGACCTCTGGTTGATGTTCTCCAAAGCTGTTAGAGACAGTCTTCAGGGGAAGTAGCTTCCAGGTTAGTTCTAGCTCCATTGCTCCAAATCTGGTCTCTGATGTGTGTCCTATCTTTAGTAATAGAGTCTTCCCTTCAAGTTCTGGGAGGCAATCAAGAGCTGTGGCAATAGCCTATGCCATTTTGGGAGTCTCTTGGACTGTCCTGGCCAACAACTCAAAGGAAGGTTTCTCCTGTCTGAATCTGTTTCTTGTTATGTAGCCTTCAGCTATGCACATGGACTCATGTAGAGATTGCATATGTAATTTGTCATTAGATTATCAGGCAATATGATCCCCCCAGGCCATTTACCTAGTTAGGCATTATTTATCTCTCCTCTCTTCCCCTCCCTGTCTAACTCTCCCTCCGGTCTTCCCCACCATACTTCCCCATTCCCCATCTCTCCCTTGATAATACCAGTCTCCTATGGTCCCACCTCTCTTGAGCTCAGTCCTCCCTTTTATCCCCAAACATCCTGTATAACACTCCTTCTCCTCCTCCCATTTAAATACCCCATTTTATCCATTTCTCCCTTAGTAATGCCTGACTCCTACTAGTCTTCTCTCTCAGGTCCACTGTTTCCCTTTACCTCCCTGGTTCTTCGTCATTTACCTGGTTCCTATAGTTACATCAGGATATATACTGACATATCAGGACTTGGTGCTAGGATCCACAAATGAGAGAGAATGTATGTCATTTGTCTTCCTGAGTCTGTGTTATTTCTCTTAGTGTAACAGTCTTTAGTTCCATCCATTTACCTGCAAATTTCATGACGTTGTCTTTACTGCTGAATAGAACTCCACTGTGTAAATGTGCCACATATTCATTATCCACTCATCAGTTGAGGGACACTTGGGTTGATTCCATCTCTTCACTATGATGAAAAGGGCAGCAACGAACATGGATGGGCTGGTGTCTCTGCAATAGGATGAATCCTTTAGGTACATGACAAGGAGTAGTATGACCGGGTCAATTGGTAAGTTCATTTTCAGTTTTTTAAGTTCTCCACACTGCTTTCCATAGTGTTTGCATGAGCTTACAATCCAAACCAGCAGTGGATGAGTGTTTGCCTTTCCCCACATCCTTTCTAGCATTTGGTATCATTTGTTCTCTTGATCTTGGCCAGTCTTACTGGGGTAAGATGAAATCTTAAAGTGGTTTTAATTTGAACAAATTTTTTAATTTTATTTAATTTTTTATGTGTATGAATGTACTGTCTGCATGTAGGTTTGTGCACCTGTGTCATGCAATGCCATGGAGGTCAGAAGAGGGTGTTGGATTCCCCTGGAACTGGAATTAAAGATGGTTCTCAGCCACCATGTGGGTGCTGGGGATTGAACCCGAGTCCTCTGCAAGAGCAGTTGGTTCTCTTAACCACTAGGCCATCTCTCCAGCCCCAATTTGAACAATTTTAAGATGTGTCTTCCCATCTTTATTTCTTCTTTATGAGATCTCTCTGTTCACATCCTTAGCCCATCTTTTAATTCGGTCTCTTGTTCTTGATGGTTTTTGAAATTTTATATAGTCTGGATGTTAAACCTCTGTCAGATGTGTCACTGGGGAAGATTTTGTTCCACTCTGTGGGTTTTCTCTTCATTTCTTTGGTTGCTTCATTTGCTGTTTAGTTAATGAGGTACCACTTGTTCCTGAGCAACTGATTCTGATTTACAAAAAGTCCTTTCCTACACCTATATGTTGTAGGTTACTGCCGATATTTTCTTCTAACAGTTTCAGAGTTTCAAGTTTCACATAGAGGTCTTTGATCCATTTGGAGTATTGTATTGTGCAGTTCAGATGTCTCTCTGTTTATTCTTTGTCCAGTTGACCTATCCAAAGGACTCAATGGGGTATTGAATGTCCCCTACTATTAATGTTCTGGAATTAATCTGTGCCTTAATGTCTTGTATTATAAGGTTCGGTGCACTGGAGTTTGGTGCATATATTATGATTGTGAAGTCTTCATGGTTAATTGATCCTTTGATAAGGATGGAGTGGGCCTCTATGTCTCTTCTGATTAGTTTTACGTTGAAGCCTATTTTGTCTGATATTAGAATAGCAACTCCTGCTTGCTTTTGGGTACCATTTGCTTGGAATATCTTCTTCCATCCTTTCGCTTTAAGTTGGTGTCTGTCCTTGAGGTTGAGATGGGTTTCTTCTAGACAGCGTAAAGATGGATTCTGTTTCCTGGGCTGGAGAGTTGGCCTAGTGGTTAAGAGCACCGTCCGCTCTTACAGAGGACCCGGGTTCGATCCCCAGCACCCACATGGTGGCCAAGAACCGTCCAAAACTCCAATTCCAGGAGAACTCCAGTTCCAGGGGAATCCGACGCCCTCTTCTGACCTCCGCGGCATTGCACGACACGGGTGCACAGACCTGCATGCAGACAGTACATTCATACACATAAAGAAATAAATTTAAAAAATTTTTTAAAAAAGATGGATTCTGTTTCCTAATCCATTCTCCCAGTCTATGTCTCTTGATTGAGGAGTTTAGACCATTAATATTTAAGGTTATAATTGAGAGATGTGTGTTGCTTCCTTTCACCTTATTTTCTGTTTACATTCTTGGTCTAGGTTTGTATTTTCAGTTATACTTTTATTAATTTCTCTCTCTAGCTGCTTGGGGATAGTTGCTCCTTCCCTCTGTCCTTTGGATTGCTTCAAGTATTTTCTGGAGGGTTGGTTTTTTTGGACATGTGTTCTTTTTTTTAAGCCAATGTGTTATTGAAGCTCTGTGCATTTCATACAAAATTACATTACAAATCAAATCTAGACCCATGCCTCCCTCCCTGTCCACCCCACCCCACCAGAGCTCATGCATTCTGCCAAACATGTTTTTCATCTTTTGCTCAGTCTCTCTCAAAATTCTTAATGCAGAAGTTTACTGTTTTGAGCAGAAGTTCACCGTTTCAGGGAGTTCTTTGATGCAGTCTTTTCTGTTGTTATTCCTTCCAATATGCATCACTCCAAAATATGCACATATGCATGCCACATATGTCATAGGTTTTAGCATCTTCAGCTTATGATTTTTTTTCTTTATTAGGCTGAAAGATGTGATGTCTGAAGTCTCCTCTTTGATAAGCCCAAACCACCATAAGTTCTGCCCTTGTGTTCCACACTGGGGTTTTCCCTTCCCATGGTCATCAAATGAGGTCCAGTAAGTACCACATCCTGTCTTGATCTTCATGTTCTGGTCTCCATGATACAGCCTGGGTAGTCCAACAATGGCGGTCTATACTCTGAAGAAGTGGAAACCCCAGTAGTAGCTCAGTCCACAAGTTGGACATCTCAGCAGTCCCCATCTGGCACTGAAAGTTTAGAGGATTCTTGGTGAAACAAGAGTTTTCAGTCCATACTGGAAGGTTGAAAAACCTTGTCTTCTTACATCTTTGAAGGATGGTAAAACCAATGGCAGCCACAGGGTAGCTGTACTTGCCAGTAAGATAGGCAAAACACTGTGCCTATCTTACTTAGTAAAAAACATCTTTTTACTAAGATCTCAAGTTTTATACCTGAAATACAATTTCTCAGGACTTACTATTTATTTATTTCTTGTTATACTTTCCTTTTGGATGTTTAAGGCCAAACAATTAGCCTAGATTAACCAAGGTATTTTGTTCTCAAGGTCAGTTGAGGATCTGGTCCTCAGGGGTCACTTAGGTTTTTTTGTTTTTTTGTTTTTTTGTTTTTTTGTTTTTTGTTTTTTTTTGGTGGGGGGAGCCTCTGGCTCCTTTTGGCTTTTCATTTGCCAGTTCCATCAAGGACAAAAGTCAGGTCTTGCTAGGCCAGGCTTCCCTTTTTGAAGCATAAGCAGACTTTCCTCTTTATAGACTGGACACTGGCTGAAGTCTCATTAGTGGATCTCCAAGACCTCCCTGCACAGGAAGACTGGTGATTCACATTTGCAGGACATATCAAGAGATGCC
This sequence comes from Rhizomys pruinosus, assembly GCA_009823505.1. Taxonomy (NCBI): domain Eukaryota; kingdom Metazoa; phylum Chordata; class Mammalia; order Rodentia; family Spalacidae; genus Rhizomys; species Rhizomys pruinosus. The sequence continues at coordinate 170,018 of VZQC01015660.1, forward strand.
CCCATGCATAGTCCCCTGGGACTTAGTTGACCTCTGAGGGCAAGGAACAAAGTAATCCCTTAAGACCCTCGGCCAAATTGGTATGGGCATTAAGTATGGTTGTTAAGCATCCAGAAAGGCTAAGTTACACCAGCCTGATACTTTTAACCACTTTATAATATTTTAGAAAATGCTTGGACAAAAGCTCAAGCAGCCTTGTATAGGAAATACTAAGAGGTGGGCTGGAGAGATGGCCTAGTGGTTAAGAGTGCCGACCGCTCTTACAGAGGACCCGGGTTCAATCCCCAGCACCCACATGGTGGCTGAGAACCATCTGAAACTCCAATTCCAGGAGAACTCCAGTTCCAGAGGAATCTGACGCCGTCTGACCTCTGCGGCATTGCATGACATGGTTGCACAAACTTGCACGCAGACAGTACATTCACACACATACAGAAATAAATAAAAAAATTGTTAAAAAAAAAAAAGAAATACTAAGAGGCACTCCCATAAAATAAATACTGTGGTTAGACACAATGTCATGACAAGCTAGTTTTTTCCACATTCCTTAGATCTTATATTACTCTAAACTATGCATATATACCCTCCACTCATATACCAAAACTTCCTAACTCTGAAAATAAATGGTAGCTTAGTTCTAGAACCTGTTAAGGGATTCACAATATAAGAGCACAGTTTTCAGATCATATTAACACTGCTCAGTTTGCCTTACAACTAGGTGCTCTGTGCTAGCATCTGCAGATGAGGGATACCATTCATCGTTTGTTTTTCTGGGACTGTGTTACTTCACTCAGCATGATATCTTCTAGCTCCATCCATTTACTTGCAAAGTTCATGATGTCATCTTTTTTTACCGCTGCATAGAACTCCATTGTGTAGATGTACCACATTTTCTCTATCCACTTGTCAGTTGAGGGGCACTTGGGTTGATTACAGCTCTTTGCTATTGTGAAGAGAGCTGCAGTAAACATGGCTGTGCATGTATCTCTGTGGTAAGATGAGTTTTGTGGGTATTTACCCAGGAGTGGTATGGCTCGGTCGGGTGGCAAGTTCATTCCAAGTCTTCCAAGGGTTCTCCACACTGCTTTCCACAGTGGTTGTATGAGTTTACATTCCCACCAGCAGTGGATGAGTGTTCCCCTTTCCCCAGAACCTCTCTAGCACGTGGTATCATTTGTTTTCTTGATCCTAGCCAGTCTTATCAGAGTGAGATGATATTTTAAAGTGGTTTTAATTTGCATTTCCTTAATTATTAGCGACATTGAACACTTTTTAAGATGTTTCTCAGCCATCTCTAATTCCTTACTTGTGAAGTCTCTGTTCAGCTTTTTGCTCCATCTTTTGAGTGAGTCATTTATTTTCTTTCTTCTTTGTTTTTTGAGTAGTTTATATATTCTGGAAATCAATGCTTTGTCAGATGTGTCTGCAGTGAAGGTTTCCTCTGACTCTGTGGGTTTTCTCTTCACTTCCTTGTTTCTTTTGATGTCAGAAGCTTTTGAGTTTAATGAGAGGACATGTATTCTTTCGTTTGTTTGTCATGAAAGATTTTTCTTTCTTCTTCAACGATGATTACATTTTTGCTGGGTATAGTATCTGGTTGGCATCTAGAAGTCATTTAGTACAGGGCACTTTGGTCCATTTCTTCTGGCCTTCATAGTTTGCACCAAAAAGTCAGCTGTAATTCTGATAGGTTTCCCTTTATATGCATGTAACTTGTCTTGTTCTTTGTTTTGGGTGTCTAGCATTTTAACTATGATATGGCATGGGAAATTTCTTTTCTGATCTTGTCTATTTGGTGTTCTATGTGCTTCTTGTATTTGTTATGGGGTTGTCTTTTTTTTTTTTTTTTTTTGAGGATTTGCTGGACAGCTTTAGTGTCAACTTGACACACCTGGGTTGAGGGAGCCTCAATTGGGGAATTGGCTCCATTGGATTGGCCTATGGCCACATCTGTGGAGTATTGTCTTGATTTTCGAGCAGTGTGGGAGGGCCCAGCCCACAATGAGTGGTGCCACTCTGGGCAGGTTGTTGTGTACCATATAAGAAGGCAGGCTGGGCATGAGCCAGGGGAGCAAGCCAGTGAACAGCATTCCTCCATGACCTGTGCTTCAGCTCCTGCCTCCAGGTTCCTGCCCTGAGTTCCTACCTTGGGCTCCCTAAGTGATGAACTGTGACCCAGGAGATTTAAGTTGAATAAACCCTTTCCTCCCCAAGTTGGTGTCAGTCAGAGTGTTTTGTCACAGCAATGGAAGACAAACTATAACAGACAGGGTATCCCTGTAGCCCCAGCTGGCCTGGAGCTCACTCTGTAGACCAGGCTGGCCTTGAACTCACAGAGATCCACCTGCCTCTGCCTCCCAAGTGCTGGGATTAAAGGCATGTACCACCACACCCAGCTTAAAGGTGGTTCATAGCTGCCATGTAGGTGCTGGGAATTGAACCCGGGTCCTCTGCAAGAGCAGTCAGCACTCTTAACCACTGAGCCATCTCTCTAGCCCCAAGGGTTTGTTTTTTTCAATTTGGGGGAATTTTCTTTTATAATTGTATTGAAGATCTGGCCCATACCATTATCCTGGGATTCTTCCCCTCCCTCTATACCTATGATGTAGAGGCTTGGTCTCTTCATGGTGTCCCACATTTCCTGGTTATTCCACTCTTGTGTTTTTTTAAATTTTCATAGTCTTTGCTTGAGCTCTTCATTTCTTCCACATTATCTTCTAGACTTGATATTCTATTTTCTGCTTCATCCATTCTGTTACTGAGGCTTTCTCCTGCCCTTTCCTGTTGACTGGATGAGTGTTCAATTTCATTTTTCCTTTCAGCCCGAGATTATTTTAGTAATTCCATTTCCTTCCAGAGTTGGGCATTCTCTTCTTTTACATCTTTGATTTGTTTTTCCTTTTCCTTTTTCATTTTAGCCTGAGTTTTTTCATCATTTCTATTTCTTTCCAGACTTGGTCATTCTCTCCCTTTAATTCTTTTATTTGTTCTTTATATCCCTTTATTTCTTTGAGTATGACTATGATTGTTCCTTTAAGATCTGTGTCCTGAGTTACCTCCAGGGAGATCTCATTGTTGGGGTCTTCTACAGGGCTGATAGAATTTGGTAGGGATTTATTATTTGCTTTGCCCATGTTGTTGATTTTTCATTGTGCTTTTGGCATGTGGATGTGAGTTGTTGTTTGTAATCTGATGCAAGATTCAATATTTCTTCCTTTTGTTGAAGGCCTGTTCCTCTCTGTGGCTTGGTGGATTTGCTGGATGCCCATACCTCCACAGGGGTGGAGGGTGGATTTGGCCCACTGCCAACAACCAAAGGGGCTCGTATGGTCCTGGAACTCACTGGCCAAGAAGCACAGCCTGTCATTCACCCTACATCTTAAGCAACTGAGTTCCAATTTTACCATCACCATTTGCTGAAGACACTACAACTTTCCTCTTTCCTACAGTGAGTATTCTTGGTCCCTTTGTCAAATATCAGGTGGTTGAAATTGCATGTATTCTAGTTTGGGTCTAATTATGTTCCATTGATCTACTGGTCTATTTTTGTGCCAGTACCATGCAGGTTTTATAACTATAGCTCTATAATATAGTTTGAAATATGGTATAGTATTCCCCCCTGCATTGTTCTTTGTGTTCAGGGTTGATTTGGCTATCTGGGGTCTTTTGTGTTGCCATATGAATTTTAGAATATTTTTTTTCTAATTCTGTGAAGAATAGCATGGTGATTTTTCATTGGGATTGTATTGAGTCTATTATTTTTGGTAGGTTTGTCATTTTCACAACAATAATTCTTCCAACCCATGAGCATAGGAGGCCTTTCCATATTCTGGTGTCTTCCTCAATCTCTTTCTTTAAAGATTTAAAAATTAATTGCAGAGATATTTAATGTCTTTGATCAGGTATATTCTGAGATATTTTATTTTTGAGGTTATTGTGAATGGGAGGGTTTCCATGTACTCTTTCTCTGATTTCTTGGTATTGGTACATAGAAAGGCTATTGATTTTTGTAGATTAATTTTGTAACCTGCCACTTTGCTGAAACTGTTAATCATTTCTAGGAGTTTTATGGTAGAATTTTTGGTATCTCTTAAGTATAATATCATGTCATCTGCAAAGAGGGATGGTTTGACCTCTTCTTTTCCAATTAATATTCCTTTAATTTCCTTCTCTTGTATTATTGCTCTAGCAAGGGTTTCAAGCACTATATTAAAAAGCAGGGGATTTTGTGGACATCCCTGTCTGGTTCCTAATTTTAATGGAAATGCTTCCAATATTTCTCCCTAAGAAAGATGTTGGTTGTGAGTTTGTTGTATATAGCTTTAATTATGTTGAGGTATTTTTTCAATTCCCTCTAGGACTTTTAACATATAAATATATGTTGAATTTTATCAAAGGCCTTTTCTCTATCTATTGTGATGACCATGTGATTTTTTACCTTTGAGTCCATTTATATGATTTATGACCTTTATTGACTTATGTATATTGAACTATCCCTGGCTCCTTTTTGATGTGTGCCTGTATGCAGTTCACAAGTATTTTGTTGAGCATTTTTGCATCTATGTCTATTAAGGATATGAGTCTGTAGTTTTCTTTTTTTGGTTGTATCTTTACCTGGTTCTGGTATAGAGTGATGCTGGCTTCATAGAAGGAATTTGATAATTCTCTCTGTTTCTATCTTTTTGCATAATTTAAGTAGTATTGGTTGTAGATCTTCTTTGAATATCTGGTGGAATTCTGCTGTAAATACATCTTGGCCTGGGCTTTTTAAGTCAGGTGGCTTTGCATTAATGTTTCAACAACTTTATGCATTACAGTTCTGTTTAAGCTATTGATCTCTTCTTGGTTTAGCTTTCATGATTCCCATTATTTCAGTTAGTCATCCATTTCTTTTAGGTTTTCAAATTTAATAGAACATAGGTTTTTAAAGTATTCCCATGTGATGCTCTGGGTCTTTTGTTTCGTGCTTCCCCTTTCATCCATGATTTTCTTGATGTGGATTTTTCTCTTTCTTTTGGTAACCTGGACTAAGGGTCTCTCTATCTTCTTCATCTTTTCGAAGAACCAGCTCTCAGTTTCATTGATTCTTTTTATTATTTTCTTTGTTTCTATTTCATTAATCTCTGCTCTGATTTTTGTTATTTCTTCTTGTCTGCTGGGTTTGGGTTTCATTTGTTCTTGCCTTTCTAGAGTCTTGCATTGACTCACTGATGTGTGCTCTTTCTGATTTTCTAATGTAAGCATTTAGAGCTATAAACTTCCCTCTTAGGACTGCTTTTAAAGTGTTCCAGAGGTTTTGTTTTGTTGTATTGTTCTTTTCATTTAATTACAGGAATAGCTTTCTTTCTTAGTTTCTTCTTTACTCACTCATCATTCAGGAGTGTGTTGTTTAATTTCCATGAGTTCATGTAGTTATTAGGGATTCTTTTGGTGTTCCTTGTAAGCTTTATTATATTGTGGTCTGATGGAATGCAGGGAATTATTTCAATTTTTTGTATTTGTTGGGGTGTGTTTCGTGCCCCAGTATGTGGTCAGTTTTAGAGAAAGTACCATGGAGTACCTTGGGGTGTCAAATAGAAGATGTAGTCTTTGGTGTTTGGGTAGAGTATTCAGTATATGTCTGTTAGGTTCATTTGATGTTAACTCAATTATCAGTTAAATCAGATGTCTCTGTTTTTTCTTTGTCCAGTTGACTTCTCTCATGGAGACAGTGGGACACTGAAGTCCCCTACTAATATTGAGTTGGGTTTAATCTGTTTCTTAAAGTCCAATAGTTCTGTTTTTATGAAATTGGGTATAGCAGAGTTTGGTGCATATATGTTCATGATTGTAATATTTTTTGGTCAATTGTTCCTTTGATCAGAATGAAATGACCCTCTTTCCTCTTCTGATTAGTTTTTGTTTGAGGTCTATTTTATCAGATATTAGAATTTCAACTCCTGCTTGTCTCTTAGTGGCATTTTTCTTGGAATTTTCCCCAATCCTTTCACCTTACAGTATGCTGGGGTTTGTCCAAGTTTGCACTGGTCTTGGGTATGCTGTCACCATTGCTGTGAGTTCATATGAGCAAGGTCCCAGGCACTGCCCATCTTACCAGATTCTGTCCAGGAAAGCTCTCCCTAGGATAGCATCCATCCAGTCCTCTACTGCTCCAGATGGGGAAGGCTGGATGTAGCACCACAGGCCCTGCCACCCTCTCTTAGCATCTTTCTTTATGCCTGTTCATTTTCAATAGGAGCCTATTTCCACATCGAGACTCAGAGTTGCAGGTATCTCTCAGTAGCATAAAGTTTTAGGAGTTTTGTGTATGCTAATCTGGATTTTTTAAGAAAAGAATATTGAAACAACAACAACGGCAGAAGGACTGGGTCAAAAGACCTGACTGAAGCGGGGAACCTCTGCTCGAGTAGCAAACTTATGCATTGGAAATTTTAAAAGAGACTGAGAAAAAGATGAAAGACATGTTTGGCAGAATGCGTGAGCTCTGGTGGGGTGGGGGGGGCAAGGAAGGGGGCATGGGTCTAGATTTGATTAGAAATTTGGTATGAAATGCACAAAGCTTCAATAAAAATTGGCTTTGAAAAAAAAAAAGAATATTGAAAATATCTTTGCTCCACTCACTTTAAAACTGCAAACCTGGTAATAAGACTTCAACAAGAACTTCTATGACAAATAATGGTCACTATCTCTTTAAATTATTCTGTTTTCATTTCTAAACCTTGAGTCACTTTGATTCCTTTCTTCCCAACAATCTACAACTTATTTTCAAGCTGGCTCAATTTTTGAAATCAGTGTAGTACTTAAAAAAACCTAGAGATCAGCTGATCTTAGCTGATCTTAGACCCTTGTCCAGAACTCCAGTGTTTATCACAGGATCATGTTGTTTTTCTAAATTATCACTGCTGAACATAGAGATAGTTATGAAAAATGTAATTTTTAAATAAAATACTTTTACTGATGTTTTGTGTATTTCATGCATCATTTTTCAGTCCAATTTAGACATACTTCTTTTCCCTGCCTCCCACCCCACCCCAGTTCACATGTTCTGCCATACATGTCTTGCATCTTTCACTCAGTCTTTTTAAGGTTTTTCTCTGCAGAAGTTTATAGTTTGGGGAAGAATTTAACTGTGTCAGTTCTTTGACCCAGTCTTTATGTTGTTGCTGTTGTTATTCCCTCCCATTTGTATTACTCCAAAATATGCTTATATAAGTGTAAAACGTATATAAAATGTAAATTTTTAAGTTTTATGTTATTTCTATTTTATGTGTATGAGTGTATTGCCTGCATGTATGTAAGTGCACCCATGTCATGCAATGCCTGTGGAGGTCAGAAGTGGGTGTCAGATCCCCTGGGTGTCGAATCCAAACCCTCTGCAAGAGCACCCAGCATTCTTAACTGCTGAACCACCTCTCCAGCCCTGAAAAAAATATAATTTTATATTCAGAGATTATAATCATATAAAAGGGTGACATGATTTTTTTTAACTCTGTGATAAATGAGAACATGATGGTAGGCAATGTAAAAACAAAATTCCTGTTCCTTCCAAAATACACACATTGCTCTAAAGAACCTCCTACAAAAAGCATGCTGTATTTAAATGTGAGAAGCTAATATAAATGGGCATCATTTAGAAAGTGCAGCAATTATTGCTGAAACTGTTGGAAGTGTCTTTTTGTTTAGTCAGTTAAAGAATTAACTACATTTTTAAGCCGGGCGTGGTGGCATACACCTTTAATCCTAGCACAGAGGCAGGCGGATCTTTGTGAGTTCAAGGCCAGCCTGGTCTACAGAGTGAGTTCCAGGACAGCTGGGGCTACAGGGAGACCCTGTCTCAAAAAGACCAAAAAAAAAAAAAAAGGAATTAACTACATTTAAACAGCAGGGGAGTTTTTAAAATGCTTATTTATCAGTTTGTATGGAGAGGCTGAAAACCACATTTCAGAGTACATTTTATAGAAATGTAGGGTTTTTATTAAGCTTCCTGTCTCTGCTGGCTGCCTGCTTGGGAACCAGAGGGCCATGTGATTATAATGAGGACTGGATGTAAATTTATATCTTTGGCATAAAATGAAAGACAAACTGATCGGAAATCTGTGAGCATTTCTGCTTGTCTAACAACTTGATCTTAAGCTCAGTACACCTCTAAGAAGGGAGAGGGCAGAATGTGTGTCCACAGTCTAAACATTGGTGAGGCTTCCAGCAGCTCCCAGAGGAGAGGCAATGGGGTGCGGCAAATGCTAAGACCCCCCCCAGAAGTTCTCCATTACAGGCTGTTTGCTGCGCCCCAGACAATGAAAGCTGCTTGCCCAGGGTAATGTCACAGCTAGACCCCAGCATTCAGCAATTCCAGTTAAACTACACAAAAGAAAAGATGAAAATTTATTTTATTTTAATAATTTTTAAATTTTATTTATTATTTTATGTGTATAAGTGTACTGTCTGCATGTAGGTAGGTGCACCCATGTCATGCAATGCTGTGGAGGTCAGAAGAGGGTTCTTGAAGAAAAAGTACCAATCAAAAATGCACACAAGAACAATTTTCTACTAAATAAAAAGAGAGAACAACCCATGGTAAAATACATCTTTATTTTGTAATCTAGTCTCCTAGGTATTACCAAACCAGATATCCATGTTTGCTGACAATAAAGTTGTTGCCACAGCTGCACCAGTTCTGTCTCCCTCTTCTTTGAATTTGGGGGGGGGGGGCTGAAAACCAGTGTGGTTTGTTTTTGTACATAGCAACTTGGCCCGGATCACAGGAGGACCGAGAAAGAATCTGATAACACACTTGGACTGCATAGGCACAGACCCAGACACGCCCCCAGTCTTCACGAGCACCACCAGGGTAAGGAGTTCCTGCCCTCAGTCAGCAGGCGTTTCAGAACGCCAAATGCCATTTTAAGACAATGCTGTGGGGCCCTGCCAGGTATTCATTAAAGCACTTGAGAATTATGGTTCTCCCTGAAAAACCCTCTGCTTTATAACAATGATTGCCTTATTCTTTTCTGCCCTCTCTTCTGGATCTAAATCTAAAAATAGCCCTAGAACTTTTATTTAAAATGTGGTCACTCATTTTCATTTTATTTTTAGCATTCATGAGCATCATTGTCCCAGTGGTTGTATCATACGCTCATTTATTTGAGACGCATGAGGCCAGGTGACACGGGCTTGCCATTGAGCTGAGGAGGTACAGATGAAAGCAGAGGTTATGATGGAGAATATTAGAATGGTTTTCTACCATAGCCCTTCCTAAGCAAATGGTTCATACATACATAGCAGTTATGGGCTCCTTCTTCAGTTGAAATTCCTACCTAAGTCCAGTTACTAAACACAAAGCAGAGATTTTCTGACTCAGATATGAGCAAGGTGCTTCTTAGGACTTCATCTGAAGCCATGACCATCCTCAAAACTTTTGTATGTATTTTGGAACATGGCACAGAGAGAAAAGAAAACCTCTCCTAATCTCTGATATATATACAATACACATGTCTATCCACCCACCCACCCACCCACCCCTCCATCCCTCCATCCATCCATCCATCCATCCATCCCTCCCTCCGTCCATCCATCCATCCATCCCTCCATCCATCCCTCCATCCCTCCATCCCTCCATCCATCCATCCCTCCATC
>VZQC01015660.1:181203-307532 GCA_009823505.1 Rhizomys pruinosus
AGAGAGAGAGAGAGAGAGAGAGAGAGAGAGAGAGAGAGAGAGAGAGAGAGAGAGAGAGAGAGAGAAAGAGAGAACAAATTCATAAAGTAGAATTAAACAAAGAATACAATAAAATAAAATTAAAATAAAGGGAAGGTCTGGAGAGATGGCTCAGCAGTTAAGAGCACTGACTGCTCTTGCAGAGGACCCGGGTTCAGTTCCCAGCACTCACATGGCAGCTCACAGTAGTCCATAACTCCAGTTTCAGGGGATCTTTTGGCCTCTGTGGGCATTGCATGGCATGGGTACAGTTACATACATGCAGCCAATACACTCATACACATACAATTTAAAAAAAAAAAAAGTAAAATATTTCTTAAAGAAAAGGAATGAAAAAAGTCCAGCTTCTCCACGTGACACCCAATCTGCAGATGACTGACAGAGGAGGTAGCCTTCCCAGACCCGAGCTTCTGCAGATAAAGGTTTATGAGAACTATATCAATTTTACTCCTCAAGTCTCTCCAAATGGTTATGCTCACTGACAGATACAATGGAACTTGGAGTCTCCAGACATTTGCAGGATTTACGGGCTTAGAAGAAGGCCTTGCATGCATTAGGGAATTCCAGGCAGGTCTTGAGATGGAATAAATATGATCTTGTTGTATAAATATATAACTCAGTTTGGTGATGTACTGCTTTAATCCCAGCACTCAGGCGGCAGAAGCAGGCAGGTCTCTGAATTCAAGGCCAGCCTGATCTATACAGTAAGTTCCAGGCCAACCAGGGCTATGCAGTGAAATCTCATCTCAAAATTAATTAATTAATTAATTAAATTAAAATCTACATTTTAAGGAATTAAGTAAATTCTGGGAGACCAACTCAAGTTCTGTCATATCAAAACTTTAAGTATAAGAACAAACTAAAGTTGTAGGTTTTCCCGATTAGATCGTCAAACTCTCAAAGTAACATGGTCCGCTCTCATTTACTTCCCTTTCACTTTCTTCTTCCTGTCATGACAGACACAATAGAAATTTCCCTTAGGCAGGCTGGAGTGTGTACTGACAGTGCTTGCTGGGTGTGATTCAGTGGGTAAGAGTGCTTATGGATCCCCAGCACCCGTGTAACAGCAGAGTCCCCCTGTCACCCCAGTACCAGTTAGGCAGAGACAGGAGAATTGGGGATCCCTGGGGTGTCCTGACCAGCCAGCCAATCAAAAAAAAACAGGGGTTCCATGTTCAGTGAGAGGCCCTGTCTCAACTTCAGAAGAAGAGGCAATAGAGATGCCCGACGTCTGCTGGCCTCTCTGGGTGCACTCACGGATGCACACACCCACACACATTCACGAGCACAAACCACACATACACACCACATAAAGAAACTATATTTAGGATACAGGGAGAAAAATCAATTTTTACCATCTCCATTGGGATTATGAAATGCTCAAATTTTCAAGATGTAAGTGCTCTTCAGGCCGGCAGCTCCATGACTTGGGGCCCTTGGAACATTTTAAATCATGGATTTTCTCATCCATTTTGAGGCAAAGTTCTTGAAGTTAGCCAGAAATATGGATGGGTTATAATCCATGGATATAAAATCTAAATTTGAACAACCAACAAAAGAACAGAACTTACAGCAGGGGGGGAGGGACAGGAAAAGGTGATTTAGAGAGGAAAAGAAAGCAGCGAGAAATAGTAAAAATAGCGTCTGAAGTGTGAGAGAGAGCCGGATTCCGGACTCCATCAAAAGGGGGATTTATTGGAAATGTTTGTTGACAACTATGAGGCCAGCATGGTTGTTCCCAGAGGTCCCTCCCAGTGGTCTGTGCAGAGGTGATCTGTATCAGAGCCGCCACTTCTCCATGTGCACCACTAGGGGAGACCACCTTCATGTCACACATGCATGGCTCTGAGTACCAACTGTGGCAGTATTTGCAGTGAAGCAAAGGGCTGGAGGGAATGGAGGCTTTTTCTCATTTGCAGAGAGACGCATGTGTACTGACGCCCTGCTCAGCTCGGCGGCAGCATCGGTCCCCATTTCTCTCAGGAGCACAGTCCAGCCAGTCCATTCTGCTGATTTACCCCTTCATCCCTCTTTTTCTTATCATGACCATTAAGGAGATCTAAAGGGATCATCTGATCCTTGCACTGGGCATTCTGAGAGAGAACTGCCATTCAAATGCCTGGGAATAAATCCAAAACAATTTTCTGTATTTCTGTATAAGATAGGGATTGGGTAGTTTCAAATATAAACAAACAAACGAAAAAAGATTTACAAAGAAAATGGTGTTCTTTTGTGGATATTGTACTGCCTGAAACATAGCAGCCACTCAAGAAAATATTTCAGGAATGAATTAGTCTCCATGGAAGATGTCACCTCTAGAATCACCCGAAGTCTCCTTCAACTCAGGATCCACTGAAGCTAAACGCAGACAGGTAGACGGAACTCATGTTGTACGCTCGTGGTCTGTGCAGACTACACAAGCTGATCCGAATAGACCTGTGATTTTCTAAACATGTTGGTTTTACTCTACCCACCTCTTCTCCTTTCCCCTTGTTTAGCCCAATGTCCACTTGCTGCTGCCTCCTCTCTGAGGCACACTTGATATTTTTATCAACACAAAGAAAATCATTCCAAGTCCAAAGGATTAATGCCATCATGGTAAAAGGTCATAAAACGCTAGGAGTTGTTCTTTAGCAATAGATTTTTGAAGGTAAGTCCAAAGAAAACATGGGACATGGTTTGGAATAAGCCTGCATGTACTTCATCATTGAGGCTGTGGTACGCAGCACGAGAAGGTTTCGGGGGAATTGAAGCCACGGGGAAGGAGGCCTTTGCTTGCATTGGCTATAATAAACATGTTTTCACAGTAAACAAATGGGTGGCCATAAGACATGCACCAAATAAATTACAGAAACAGTTCAAGAACAGTTCATCCTAGTGAAAATATTATCCCTGAACTACTGGCAGGGTTAGTGTCAGGCTAGGTTATCTTTTGCAGGAGTGCCAGCTGCACTCCCTCACCCTGCCTCAGGGCAGTCTGCTGAACCCTGTGTACACTTTGATGTTTTGCAGTAAGCTTACACATTCACTTTGGTTACAGCCAAATCTTACTCTCTTCTGCTCAGGGTCAGATTTTTCCCTCTTCAGAGGGCTTGAAAACCTTTCAATTTGGACATCATTCATCTCTGCCCATCTATGCCTCCCTGTGCCACACGTCCTATGTGACTGCATCCCAAATGAATGTCTGAGAAGGGGGCCAGGCTGATGGAGACAGATTCCGTAGAAGTCACAGAGCAGACAGGACCACTCCAAAGCCTGTCAGTTATTCAGAATCCAGCCCTTCGGTTCACAAAAGGGGAATGACTTTTAAAACATAGCCAGAACAAACAGTGAAGTAAGAATCTTTGAGGGGGCAGACATTTCATCAAAACTTTTGAAAACTTACAGATGTTCATAAATTTTGACTGTGGAGTATTAAAGGAATATTATATACTTATAATTTATATGTATTTCTATCTCAACATAAATATTTTATAGTTGTACAAGTTTCTGTGCAAAAAGTGAAGTGTGGGTGGCACAAACCTGAAATCCCAGACTCCAGAGCTAAGGCAGAAGGAACACAAGTTCAAGGCCACCTCAGATAGATAGCCAGTTGGAGGTCAGCCCAGGTGACGTAGTAAGACTCTATCTCAAGAAAAAAAAAAAAACCCAGACCTGAACCTAGTTGAGGATTAGTTGAGTGGCTGAGAAGACGTACAGACACTGATCAGAAATGGCAGTTACTATTATAACTGTTGTGAAAACACAGCAAGCTTTAAGTCAACATGCGATTGCTGAGCACCCACAAACTGGAACAGGTATCAGAGAGAAGTTGTCTGTGGATATCTTTGTGTCTCATGTGGGGTGTGTGTGTGTGTGTGTGTGTGTGTGTCTGTGTGTGTGTGTGTATGCACGCGTGCATGCACCACACCGCACATGCACCACACCTGGCTTCCATGTGGGTCCCGGGGATCCCCAGCTTGCATGGCAGGTGCTATGCCACCTGGGCCACCTAGGAATAAACAAGTTACATGCCTGGAGATACTGTTGTTTGCCACGGTGTATGCTTCTTGATTAGAAGGTTTTTCTTAATAATTTGAAGTGTCAGGAACAGATGTTCTCTCTACTGATGCTATAGAATCAAAAGTCCAGAACGTCAACATCAACGTCAACAACAACAACAACAAAAGAGCATGCCATGCTGAGTGAAGTAATACAGTCCCAGAAAAACAAACGACGAATGGTATCCCTCATCTGTGGATGCTAGTGCCAATTACCTAGTTGCAAGTATTTCTTGTGTAGGGCCCCCTGAGCTTTTGTCCAAAGCAGCGGGGCGTGATGCATATTGGAAACAACAACAACAGCAACAACAACAGAAAGGACTGCATCAAAGAACTGACTGAAACAGTGAACTTCTGCTCAAAACAGTCAACTTCCTCATAGAGAATATTGAGAAAGACTGAGAAAGAGATGAAAAGCATGTTTGGCAGAATGCATGAGCTCTGGTGGGGTGGGGGAATGGGTGGGAACACGGGTCTAGATTTGTTAAAAAAATAAAAATAAATTTATGTGAAAAAAAAAAAAAGAGCATTGCCAGGAGTGGTGGCGCACGCCTTTAATCCTAGCACTCGGGAGGCAGAGGCAGGCAGATCTTTGTGAGTTCAAGGCCAGCCTGGTCTACAGAGTGAGTTCCAGAACAGCTGGGGCTACAGGGAGACCCTGTCTTGAACAGACAAAAAAAAAAAAGTCCAGAATGTCAAGGCAAAACTCGGGATTTGAGTTTTAACTCTGTACCTCACAGGCTGGGCAAATGACAGAAACTCCCTGAGCCTCATCCTTTCAACAATAAAGAGAGGAGACTATTAATATTTTCTTCACAAGATGGTTGGTGAAGATGGAAGAGAATACTATGTAAGATGAAGTCATTCGGGCTTATACAAATACACCCTGTCATTCCAAATCACCTGTTACAACATGATGAAACCTCCTGACAGAGAAGAGATCCTGTCCGTCAGCGCTGCGCTGTGCAGACTGTGCCGAGCATTGCGATCAACACTGCAGCTAAATGAAAACCAGCATCAGAGGGAAGAGACTCAAAGTAGCCCTCAATGGATACTCACCCCACTATGTGGGTACCACAGATTCAGGACAATCCGTGACCATCCAGACGCTGACACTCTGGTGAACTCTACAGTAGGTTCTAAGCCTCCATGGGCACACAGGCCACCGGGCACTAGGAATTTAAATTGAGGGATGGAAAGGAAAGTTGTTATTAATTAAAACATCTGTTATGGGGCTGGAGAGATGCCCTAGCTGTTAAGAGCGCTGACTGCTCTTACAGAAGACCTGGGTTCGATCCCCAGCACCCACATGGCAGCTGAGAACCATCTGTAACTCCAATTCCAGGAGAACTCCAGTTCCATCCAGTTCCAGGGGAATCCGACACCCTCTTCTGACCTCCGTGTCATTGCACGACACGGTACACAAACCTACGTGCAGACAATACATTCATATAAATAAATAAATAAAATATAAAAAAACAACTGTTAAAACATCTTTTATGTCATCACTAAGGCCAGGCAAAATAGGTGGAAAGAGAACAGTTTTCTAGAACCTGCATTTCCAGAGGAATGATGCTTCCATGCAAAACACAGACGACACCCTCGCCTTAATCCTGGATGGACACACAGTGCCCCAGATACCCATAATGCATATTATTAGGCCGAAGTTACTGTCAAAATTGACTCAACATGCTCTTTAAAACAATTTTGAACTCAACCTTTCTTAAGTAGAAAAAAAAAAGATCAGTTACCACTTTATTATTTTTCATTCTTGTTCACCTCTGAACTTCCTGGTACAGTCTGAGGCCAAAGTCAAACTTGCCAAAACACCACGGGAAAGGCTGCTCTCACAGTATTTCTGGCTCACCAAAAATTTCTTGAGAAAGCCAGTTTCCATGAGATTTCAGTTCCAATTCCGTAGACCCAAGAAAACTCAGGGTGGTTCAGATAAAGTTCAGATAAGCATTTGAGTTTTCAGTTACTTATGCCAGATCAACCACGAAGCCATTTGACATGTTCGCATCACTGTTTTTTAAAACAACAACAACAAAAATCAGCTAGAAGTCTGACCAACTGTGGACAATCTGAGAAGAGTGTAATGTAGGGAGAAACCACTAGAAATATATGGATACTTCTTTAAAAACATAATCAAGATAAAAATAATGACCTGCGACTTACTTTAGGTATAAATGCACCTTGAATGAAGTAATCTAGTGACCTCAGCTCATCTGAGAAGCACTCCTGTGGTAACTGGCACAGATGTGACAGTTCGTTGCCCACCCACTCATCTTTCCTAACTCTTTCCTCCCCCATTACTCCTTAAAAATGGACATGATGGTACTCAGCCCACTGAAGATTATGTGTTCCAGGAAGCAGAGTGAACTGCTCACCCTGAGACCTCACAACTCATGAAGAATCAATTTCTCCCACTGGCACGGAGTAGAACACGGAGGAAGGAAGGCTAAGTTCACTTTTCAGTAATCGTGTAGGGGGGAAAAAGTCACCTTTGAGGCCAGAAATTATGCTCAGAGGCAAGAAATAAATCCTGACTTTTTCTATGAGTGATTTAACATGAATTCATTTGCTAGGAAATCAAAATCCTCCCAAAGTGTCCTCAAAAACAAAATAATAACATTGGGTGTGTACCAGGGTGTTTTGTAATGCAACCCATGATGGTAGAAAGCTAGGCAGAGTAAGCCTTCCTTCCCAGAGCCCTTCTGAGGAGACCCCACCACTACAAGGGCAGAAGGAATCTTCTGGAACAGGCTTCCATCTCTCATTTTTTTGTGTGTGTGCCCTAAGCAAACTCTATTCTACCCAAACACAGTAACTGAGAAAACTCAGCAATAAGAACGAAAAAATTCCCATTAAAAAGTATGATTATTATCCCAGTAAAAATTTTTACCAGCCACCTCATCTCCCAAGAGATGTGTAAGCATTAGCAAAGGAAATCTGTATTTTCTTCACCCAGCATTAATCACTTCTTCTTAGCTAATGGAAGAGTTCACACTTGCCAGAATTGGTAAAATACTTTGCACTCTCCAGTCATTGAGTTGGTAACTAAAGGAACATGCTTAAAGAATATTCTTAAAGAACAGTGGTATAGTCAGCCATTTTGAAATATGAAAGACAACCTGGGTAGTCCTACAACTTAACATGTCACTACAAAGGCTTTCTTTGTGCTCCGTCTTTCAGTCGCCAAGCTTTGAAACTGGATTTCTCAGATTCTTTGCCTATATTTATTCACCACATCTACATAAATAATTGTGGCTTCAAAGTTTCAGAAGGAGAGAACCATCCTTCATGTAAGAGGGTAATTGGTCTTAATACTGCCAACTCTTCAGAACTCAAGAAGATGGAGAGATTTAGTCACATATCATCTCTAATAACTATGAAACAAAAGTATGAATTATCAGGTATATAGTATTAAACAAAGTTTATATTTGGATTTTAACTAATACTCATGCCAGTAGAAGGAATTACATTCCTAAGGAGATAATACACCATAATTCATATACTGTAGAAATATCAGTCAATATCAGTTTTGATATCCTATAGACTGAAAGTCACATCATCTGACTGATGGGGCGGTTAGGAACTAACACTATTGTATTTGGTTTCTTATATGCGGACCACACTGTTGAGTAAGAACAAGACCTGTGGCCAACAAAGAACTAACCCAGTAGAACTGAAAGTCTTAGAAACCATACATAGAGGCATGTATTACAATTAGTTAGGCCATGTGTTTTCTTTTAATATGGCATCTACTGGTCATTTACTAATTGTGGGTACTCTTTAGGCATGGCACACATGTTGTATCAGTTAATTTACTCTAAACTTAGAAGAGCAACTTCGAGATAAATATTTATTATTATTTCCCAGATGGGAGAGACTCAGACTGCAGAGAATGGAGTTAACTTGCCTGTCTTCACACAACTAGGAAGCAGTAAAACTTATTTTTAAAACTAGGTCTGTTTGAATAAAGAAGCTGCTCATTAATCATTGGGAAATTGATTCTAAATTAGTACAATGTGCTTTATCACTCTATAAATATTATAATGGTAAGCACTTAAATGGTGTAAAGTAACAATGGAAGTCATCTAAGCTGGGTGATTATGTATAATTTAACACTGGCTAGTTTTTTATTTTATATTTGTGCTAATGAACTCATTGCTTATGAAACATCAATTGCCTCCAGCATATAAATGTTCCCAGTTTTGCATACAGACCTAACCATTCACTCTGTTATCAGCTTAGAACGGTGGTTTGTTAGATACCAAAACTCTGGAATATAATGCTGTTGAAAATAGAAGATATTTTACTACCGAGAATGCTAATGTCCTTGGTATACGTGGAGGGAATAAAGGCAAACAATATGATGACCGGTGCCCTGCAGTGTTCAGTGATATGAACATCCAAGCTGTGAAGGTCAGAGGTGAACCACACATGGGTTAAAAATGATGGTGATTGGGGCTGGAGAGATGGCCTAGCGGTTAAGAGCACTAACCGCTCTTAAAGAGGACCCGGGTTCGATCCCCAGCACCCACATGGCGGCCGAGAACCGTCTGAAATTCTGATTCCAGGAGAACTCCAGTTCCAGGGGAATCTGACACCCTCTTCTGACCTCCGCGGCATTGCATGACACGGGTGCACAAACTTGCATGCAGACAGTACATTCATACACATACAGAAATAAAGTTAATAAAAAAAATTTTTTTTTAATTAAAAAAAAATGATGGTGATGTGGGAGATTCCTGGGGGTGCATCCGCTGAGGTCTGTAAAGTTGAAGGCCTTCAGCTAACCCTGTTAGGAGTGGTGATGTGGTATAGACAGGCCCCAGGAGGACTGCCACAGGCTCCAAGCCCCCTTGAACAGCAGAGAAACTGATGCCAGACAGGCTGGATCCAAGAACAGGCCTAGCCTGGATGTAAGTCAATGACTGGACCACAGAGAGCCCAGGGTGCACAGAACAGTTGGTGGCAGAAAGGGAGGAGGTGGAAGACATTGCCAAAAGGAAGAGCAAAGTTCAGAGCCTCGAGGTGGGCTACCAGGGCATTGAAGCCCACCAGAGGGTTCTGTGAGGAAGTACCTGGACATAGCTCTGGACCCCGGAACTCAGAAGCTTTCAAGGAGCTCTGCAGAGACAGAGGACAGTGCTGACAGGATCTCTGGGCACAGGGGAACTCAACTACCAGAACACTGCAGTTGAGAGAAGAGGAAGGTGGAGGGCTAGTGCAGGCTGCAGGATCACGAGTGTGTAGACATCCATCCCTGGGCGTGTACCCCACAAATCTCCTATGTGACCATAAATCCAGTAAGGAAACTCCCTTCCCATACTGGTTTGTTAACAAAAGAACTGAAGTCCAGGTATTCCATTGGACAGCCCGAACTGTTAAGCCCTGGTAAACTCAGGTTCTGATGAATTTTTAATTTTCTAGAAGGTTTTTATACTGTTGTGGGCAAAAGGTTTCTATCAAATTACTTCCATAAAAAACCCTCTAACAAACTGAAAGAGAAAAACTTCATCTGTTTCTATCAAAAGTGAGGAGTTGAACAGCCACACTCTCTGGGTCATGTGGGGGTACTGGGCTTTCTGGAGGTGAAGTTGTATCTGTGGATCTCCAAGCGTCACTTGGAAGGAGCAGCCGAGCACGAAGGCGGTGATCGGCACAGCCCAGGCTTTCTCCCTGGGTCCCTACAAGGCCTTCACTTCCGCATGCTTGCCTTCGCGAGATGTCAGGACTGTTGCTGGGGCAGGTGGTTCCCAGAAATAGTGGGCAACCCCTTGAACACCAGATTGTGGAGAGTTTAAAGGGTTTCAGTGCTGAGCCCAGGGCTCCTCTGCCCTAGCAGTCTAACTGAACAGTTAGGGACAGAGCTCCCGCATTTTCTTTCATATGGCATACGCGTTGCTTTGTCGCTGCGACCATTGTCACATGTCTTCAAAAGCAAAGAATTACCCAACTTTCTTCCATGTCCCTCTGCTTAGACGAGTCTTTGACCTTTCACAGGGTTTTCTTGTTGAAATTCTTTTTTTATTTATTTTTATTTTATGTGCATGTAAGTGCACCATGCACATGCAATGCCCACAAAACTCATAGAACAAAAGAGATTTGGTGAAAGCGTGAGACCCTTACAAATGGGAACAGCTGCACTCCGCGAGTCCTGCTCCCATTTGCTCCCACCGTACAAAACTGCCTTGCTAAACGCTCTGCAGAATTTACTTCCATACAGAAATCCAAATTGTGTTACTTTTCTTATTTTGGAAACAAAGTGCTTGACAGAAACAATCCAAGAGAGGGAAGGTTCATTTGACTCGTGGTTTCAGAGGTATTAGTATTAGTCCTTTGTCAAGTGGCTAGTGGTGGCAGAGAACACTTCACTTTTCACATCCTGATGGCCAGGAAGCAGAGAGAATAGGAAGAGTGACCCCAGCCCCCACTTGGACTTGCTTCTTTCTCTTATTCCACCCCAGACCCCTGGGGTGATTTCACCAACCAGGCTGGGTCTTTCTCCCTCAGTCCACTCTGGAAAAGCCCTCATAGACACACCCAGATGTGTTGTACCTCATCAGTGGCCTAGGTGGTTCAAACCTCAGTCCAGTTGACACCAAAGGCTAATTATCACAAAACACAATGCTGAAATCTGAAAATATTTTGCAAATCTCAAATCTTGTTTTCCTGACACTGAAGTTGGAATATGTAATTAACATATGTAATTAACATAAGACAAAAGTTAATCCAAGTTCTGAAAATGGAAGGGCAAATAGAAAAACTAATTCAAATAGTTGTTTCTACGATCTCAACCTTAAGATGATGGTTTTGAACAGCATGTGGCATTCCTAGACATGTGATCAGTGTCTGCACTGTGTTCATATTGGACAATAACAGAAGCTGTTAGGCACCAAGCTGTGAATGGGCAGGATGCCCTGGCAGTATTCTGCGTACCATCTTCTCTTCCCAGTTCCTCAGAGACTAAGACTTCCTTGCTGTTCTTACCCCTGCTGTCCTGGACACATTCTGCTGTGTAGCAGGTCACAAGGCACACAGCAGACACTTGAAAGCTGGGTTTGCATCTGCAATGCGGTTGAGTTCTGAGCACCCAGGCTGAGCCTGCTCAAGGACCTCTACACACCAGATTCAGTGCGCCACTTCCCAGCTGCACCTCAATGACCAGAGAGCGGTAGTATGGATATTCACACACGGAATCTGTCCAGTTGATCCTAAACATCTAGAAGTGAAACATTGTCCTTCCACTTTCTTGCCCTGTCTTTTATAAACTGTATTCAGTTCAGCAGCTATGCCTTTCCTGTGAGCTTTACAATTTGAATAACCATATGTTTCTAAAATTCATTGTTTTATTACAGAAAAGCAATTCTTTTTTTTTTTTTTTAATTGTCTTTTCGAGACAGGGTCTCCCTGTAGCTCCAGCTGTCCTGGAACTCACTCTGTAGACCAAGCTGGCCTTGAACTCACAAAGATCCGCCTGCCTCTGCCTCCCAAGTGCTAGTATTAAAGGCGTGCACCACCATGTCCGGTAAGCAATTGTTTTAGTATGTTTTTAGGCAACCTTTTCCAGACAATTACTATTTTACTTAGTTTTTATAAATGGTAAGAATTAAAGAGAAAATGCCATTCTATTTTTTGTCAAAAGTACTATTAAATAATTAACAACGACTCTAAAATGTAATTTTTAATGACCAGGAAATTAAATTGTCATGTGTAAAATTGGAAAATAACTTTGTGTACTAGAAAGTTAATCTCACCGTATTAAAATTAGTCCTTTTGGAAGTTCTATTACTATTTGACAAAATAATTGTTCTCTCAGCCAAATGCCTAGTACTTGCTATCTAAAATAGGCTTTTGATTTTCAGATGCAGACAATCATATTCTAGATTATACCTGAGAGAGACAATGGTCTTTTGAAATTAACCAAGTCATGGGAAGATTGATGCCTGGTGCTCTTTGGAAAGGCAGCCAAGTGCTGCGCTGAAGAGCAGAGCATTGGGGTCCCAGAGCCTCACTCTATTAGCTGTGTCACCTCCAAAGAGTCAATTAACTACCAATGGCCCAGTTTCCTCATGTACAGTGGTGATGATGGACTCCTCCTGGGACATTCATGACAGGAATCAGATGTATAAACACTGGGCATGCAAATACTCAGAGTGACACCCAATAAGAGTGCTTATTATTGGGGCTGGAGAGGTGGCAGTCATGTTCCAGGGATCCCACACCCTCTCTGACCTCTCCAAGTATTGCACGACACAGGTGCACTTATACATGCAGGAAATGCCTTCACACGTAAAATATTTGAAAAGAGTGCTTATTAATATTTCTAGCCTCTATGCACCTAGGAATCTTAAGCATATGTTCCTAAGTTGGTTATTAAATACCCAGCGATGATTATGATACAAAGGAATAATGACTGGTGCCTACCAAGTACCAGGGACACACAGTGAACAAGACAGGCAGAATATGTATGGCTTAGCCCAACTGAGCAGAACAAACCAACCTCAGTATTTTGGCACTGAAAGAATGGTTTAAACCATGAACTCCTGGACAGCATGTTAAAGGCTTTTTTCAAGGCAGCATGAATAGGAAGAGAAATGAGCCTCGTGGTGCAGCAGAGGCCCAAATTAGTTGAGGCAAAAATAAAAGTCTTTCTCATGTAACTGTTGTGAGATGAACAGTCCGAGCATCCCCCAGTCTGACTAAAGACCCAAGTCCTCCATGTCCCCAGATCCACCCTCCTTGGACAGTTCCCAGACAGCATGGTCTAGAGAACTCCTCACCACACACCCACATTCCAGGCAATGGACTGGAGGAAGGAGGAGGGATACACTGTTCCATAATGGGAGGTAAAATTGACAAATTATTTCCTGGTCAAGAATGGAGGCCATACATGTAATTCCAGATTACAGGGCCATGAACGGGAAGATCACAAGAGTGAAGCCAGCCTGGTCTACACAGTGAGTTCCAGGCCAGCCTGAGCTACCTAGTAAGACCCTGTCTCAAAAGAGAAATGATTAAAATCTACTCTTTACTACATACATGAGCTCAAGAACAAATGAGGGGGAAGCAAGCTGGTGCCGACATCAGAGCCTCATCTCTACTGGCCAGTGTCCATAGTGCTGGAAGGCACTATGCATGCTACTGGAAGGAATATAATCACCCGCCTTACCTAGCTGTGAATACAACTGGCCTGGCCAGAAATGCCCACCAGTACAATAATGGCCAGGGTATTACGAGAGTAATCAACCAGTTTCTAACTGGATTTAAAGTCCGCTTCATAGGGCGGAGCCCTTAACTGACATTGATTGATATCAGGCCTAGGAACCTGAGACTAGACAGGTCACAGGGCAGAGGAGAGCCCAGTACTAGGTTTCTACTAAATAGTTATTGAACCGACTCCTAATGACTTGTGGTTGCACCCATAGATTAAAGCATCTCTCAACTCCCACCAGACAATCTTCCTTATGCAGCAGATGGTGATTAACACAGAGACCCACAGCTGGCCCAAGTGCAGAGCCCAAGAGGCTGCAGGGTGTTTATACCTGAACAGGACACTTACATCCAGCTTCTGCCTCCCAAGGCCCAGGGGATCACTGTAGAAGAGTGGGAAGAATGTAAAAGCAGGGGTGGTGGATGACCAGAGAGAGCTGGTCAGTGACTCATATGGACTCACAGCAATGGTGACAGCACGCACAAGGCCCATGCGAGCTCAAACCAGACAAAATCTCAGCAGATATGGGGAAGGTCTAAGAAACCCCAGCCCAAGCTAAGGAACTTTTGGTGACTGGTGGGACTGGCAGAGTCAGTCAGCATGTAATTCTTGGTAGGTAAGCCAGGATGCTCTACTGAGTAGACCCACACTGAAGGACATTTTGGGACACAATTCTATAGGCCTTATTATATATATTAACATATATATATTAACATACATATATATACACATATATATATATATATGTATATATATGTTGGTCTTTTTGAGACAGGGTCTCCCTTTAGTCCCAGCTGGACTGGAGCTCGCTTTGTAGACCAGGCTGGCCTTGAACTCACAGATATCCACCTGCTTCTAGCTCACGAGTGCTGGGATTAAAGGTGTGTGCCACCACACCCAGCACATATATATATTTTTTAATTGGCCGAGGGGCAGTAAGGAGAGCTATGGATCAGGGAGGGGGATCTAAAGCCCATCAAAATATATGAAAATTCAATACAATTTAAAAGGTGATTAAGACACAAAATTTACTGTCTTCGGCTCTGTATTTCGCCCACTGGGAACATGGAAAGGAAACTGGGAACTGTCTCCTGAGTGTTCTCGTTGGAACCTCAGTGAAGAAGCAGCATAAGAAAATGCCCAAACCTTGAAGGACGGCAAGGAGTGTCAGGTTCTTCCAGTCCTCTGCTGAATCTCATGCTTTGTGTCCTCTAAGAGTCCCTCATTCCCATGCCTGGGCCAATTCTGCATGTAGATCAAAGTGGCAGTACGGGGTTTCCTGAGTGAGCTCAACACTCAACACGCGGCTGGGTATACATGGAGGCTGATAAGCCAGCAGCCAAGCCACCTGCTCCCGACCTCCCAGGAGTATGAACACTTTTCCCAGAAAGGGAAAGTGAAGAATTCAGAGCTGTCATCAACATATAGAAGGATCTTTCCTGCTGGAAGGGGACCGTGGGAGCGCCCCCCTGATGCCAATGGAAGTCCTGGGGTTGGCTGCTCCGGCGGCTGCGGTTTCTGCTCTCTGGGAAGACTTCTCTTATGCATTGTCTTGTTGAGCCACATCTAAAGCAGACGCTCGAGTGTTTCTTCTTGGGGCCACCACAACTTTCACACTCGGCTCTTGCTGATTTCAATTTGCAGATCCAGGAGTTGGCTAATTTGCCCCAGGTTTGAGCAGGCCATTCTCCGTCTTCTTTGGCGATGCAGCCCTTGTAACTGGAAGGCTGCCTTCCAGGCCATTTGTTTCTGTTCATTTCCACGTGTGGGGAATCCCAGCCAAGGCTCTGGTCTTGATGTGGATGTGAAAGCTAAGGGTTCTGGTGTTCGTGAGGCCCTGGATTCTCAGAGAAGGATTCTTTTAGAGTGGAAACTCCATGTTGACAAGGGTGTTAAGTCACAGTCCACCCTCCTGTCAAGAGTGCTGTGGGTGACAAAGGCTCCCAAGCCACAGCTGCTCAACTGTGGATTCTCAGGCCACACCCCTCCAAGCCGTCCCTTGGCTCACAGCACATGTTGTCTCGGACTGAGTTGGCCAACACTGCCCAGTCCTGCCCAGTCCTCAGTGAGCTCACCCTCCAGGATGCCCACACCAATAGGGCCATTTCTTAAACTCTTCTTTTGTTGTTGAACATCTGAACTATAGAGAGCAGAGAAGAAACAGCTCTGTTGGGCAGGCCGTGAGGCGCTTGGGATAAATCACAGGTGTTACTACTTAATGCCTCCCCCACTCATCAAAGCAAAGCTCAGGTGTTACTACTTAATGCCTCCCCCACTCATCAAAGCAACGCTCTTTCCAGGCCCTGGTTCTTCTTTCACTTTTTGTTTTGTGTTGATTTTGGAGATAGATTCTCACTCTGTAGCTCAGGCTCTCAGCCTCCCAAGTGCTATGATTGTGTGAACCAGCATGTATGCCTAATTTCTTCATTTTGAAAATTTAAGTCCCATAAGATCCTTGTCCTACCAGTTCTTCTATGTGGTGGCTGCCCAGACTTAGCATTCCGGACACGTCGTGGGCTTTGTCCCATTCTGGTATGCTCACTTCTTTCTATCATCAAGGACTTAAGAGTGACTCTATCGTCAACAGACTCCAGACTTGCAGGGTCCCATGTCATACCTCCCAGAATCCCCTTTCCATATTGTTCTCCAGGGGCAGCATCAGAGCAACCTCAGACATCCTCCTTCAGGGACTTCACAATGCTTGGAGCCTCTTACCTGGGCCCATGACACAGCACTGGAAATTCCCTAGTCCCATGGAGTCTCTACATCAACAGATTCTTGAATGCTCAGTCATTTCCATTTACTTCTATGTAAGTGGCAGATGCTTGAATAAGGACCACTTAGCAAAGCCTCAAATGTAGGTATTTATCACCTCGAGAATATCTAACTTTGAAGCTTTAATTCAAATCTGAGGTAATAAAAAAGTGCATTTCAACCTTTTTTTGGCACGCGTATGTGCTCAAATGTATGTTTGCATCTGTGTGGGCCCATGTGTAGGTGTATGTGCATGTCATGAAGGGGGTCTTCCTCAATCACTCTAGATCTTTAACTTTTTAAAATTGCATTTTATTTATTTTGTGTGCTTGGGGGACATGGCTGAAGAGCTCAGGTCAGAAAACAATTCTTCCCTTCTACCATGTGTCCCAGGGAACAAACCCAGGTTGTCAAGCTTATTGGCAAACATTTTCACCCTCTAAGACATCTTGCAAGGGCCACACCACCTTATATTTTGAGACAGATTTCTCACTAAACCCAGAACTCAGCATTTGCCTCAGCTGGCCAGCCAGCAAGCTCCAGGGAGGACCCTGTCCCCTCCCCAGCACCTGAGGCTTCAGGCACATGGTCCCAAGCCCAGCTTTTTCCGTGGCTGCGGTATTGAACACAGGACCTCAAGCTAACCCTGCAAGCCCCGGTGGAGCTCTACCTCCCTGGCCCCTCGTTCATCCTTCTGGACCACTACTAACAGTGATGACACCAATATCATCTAGCATTCAGAATGCACCAGCCATTGCTCTAAGCACTATAAGTCTACCAAATGATTAAAGTTTTAACAATCATGTAAAGTTGGAACCACATTTTAAAATTCAGTAACTTGCCTAGTTTGGTACAACTAGTATTTAGTGGATCCCAGCAGCCTAACTGCAGAGTTTGTACCACTAACCACAACGTGATCCCTGCCTCTTTTCTGTTAAAAAGAATTGGTCTTTATTTCTCCCTTCATCTATAAAGCAGTGTTAATAAAATTGACATTATACAATGATGTGGAAGATATAACAATAAAGAGCCTGGAACTGGCCCTGATACATGTTAAGAATTTGATAATAAACGATCCCAATTATCATTGCTTTTTCCTTTCAGTATGCTTTGGTTGGTACCAAGCCAGCATCAAGAAAATCCAGAAGCCAGTCACATAGAAATAAGATGTATCCCCCCAGTCCCCACCCCAAATCCACACATGGGCTGACGGAGCTACTCAGCACCACAGACTCTCCTATAACAAGCAAAGTGGGGGAAGTGCTTTCTGAATCAAAACAGAGCCAGCAGCGATGGTTTGTTTCCTGTTAGGTTCACTCCTTTGAAGACGGCGCCAAACAATCAGAAACAAGTGAGAGAAACTGAGACTGATCCTAAGCCCTGTGATTCCCCTTGATCAAGTTCCCAACACAGAATCTGGCCTGGGTGGTAGCTGGAGAAAGACTGTATTTTATCTCCTCTGGCAGGAAGAGTGTCAAAACTCCCAGATAAAAGGCCGAGTGAGCAAAGACTTCTGGCAGAGTGTATCTCCCCCCACTACACCACATGGGCTGAGTTGCCCAGAGAGGTAGAGAATTCTAGTTGGGGGCTTGGGAACTTGTACCTGCCATGACTTTGCGTTCCTGTGATGCCTGGGGTGCTAGAGAAAAAGGCTTAATCACCTCCAGCTTAGCCTGCATTCAAAGGCAAACCAATTATACAAATCTCTCATTTAACTTCTTGGTGGGATGAGGCCCACGTTCACTTTAGGACAGTGAGTGGATACAAGAAAATGGGCATTTCTCATCGTCCAGCTTCTATGGTTTTCCAAATTATGGAGCACTGTGCCCAAGACAGGCAGCCAGAAGAGCATAGAGCCAGGTGCACCTGGCCCCCAACAGAGGGGCAGGGAAACAACACCTGCCTTTTGCTTGGCTCACACAGGAAGGGAACAACCAGCCCTGAGTTGTGTTTCTGAGCCATGTCCCCAGGTGGGGAGAGACAGGGACGATCACTGAGATGCTTTGTGTCTCACTCTCCTCATCTGTAAAAAGGAAGTCAGACTCCAAGCCTCAGAGTTTGTGTTCTTGGAAATTTAATTATCACCACTCTAGATGAGGAGCAAGATCACAAGAGATGGAAAGATAGAACTCAGAGATGGTGAGACTACTGGAAAAGTAGGTGCCCCAGTCTGCAGACCAGAGCCGCCTCAGCCTTTGTAACTGGAGAGGCCTCTGAAGCCTAGTTCCCTAGGGAGGAAGGAGGGCTTGTGCAGCCTAAATGTTTTCCCAGAACCCCAGCAGCCAGATTTTCGGGGTACAGCCCACCTCTCCAGAGAATATGTATATCTTTCTCTTTCTCGGTGCATACATGAAGATTAAATTCTCCACTTCTTTTGCATCCAGAAAAGTTTAAGAATTTAAGACTAAATCAAAAATCAAACCCAGGTTAAGCTAATATTTGGTAATAAAGTGACTCTACCTGCCGAACTGATCCGGTGGGTGCATAAACAGCGCTGTGGTTGCCAGGACATCTTAATACCAGGACTGTATTAAAAAACAAAATAATGCCTGGCTGTGCAGATGAAGGCAGGGTCCATAAACCACAATATCTCTGTGAGGAAATGGACTTCCTGTCTATTTTTTTATTTGCCCAATTAAGTGCAGATTTTTGGCCGCTTGAGCTACATAACTGCAGCTTTTTCCCCCAGAAAAACCAAGAAATGAACTTAAAAAAACTAAACAAGGAGTTGACTTTTGTACAGGGTGAGAGGTAGGGGTTTAATTTCATTCTTCTACAAGTGGTGATCCAGTTTTGCCAACACCACTTGCTGAAGATGCTGTTTTGCCTCCATTGTGTCTTCTTGGCCCCTTGTCAAATATGAGGTGGCTGAAATTGTATGTGCTCAGGTTTGGTGCTCAGTTTTTTCCATGGTCAGCTAGGTCGGTTTTTGTGCCAGCACCAGGCTGTTTTTATGACATAGTCCTGTAGTATAGTTTTGAAGTCTGGTATACGATACCCCCTGTGTTGCTCTTTTCACTCAGGGTTGTTTTGGCTATTCGGGGTCTTTTGTTTTTCCAAATGAATTTAAGCACTTTTTTCCAAGCCTTGTGAAGAAACTTTGGGATTTTTTGATTGGGATTGCATTAAATCTATACAAGAGTTTTGGTAGAATGGACATTTTTACAATGTTAATTTCCACATCCATGACATGGGAGGTTTTTCCATCTTCTGATGTCTTCTTCAATTTCTTTCTTTAAAGGTTTAAAATTTTTGTTGTAGAGAGCTTTGGTGTCTTTGGTTAGGTTTGTTCTAGGTATTTTATTGTTTTTTGAGGTATTGTGAGTAGTGAAGGTCTCTTTGAATTCTTTCTCCAGTTGTTTGTTCTTGGTGTAAGATAAAGGCCATTTATTTTTAGGTTAATTTCGTATCCTGCCACTTTTGCTGAAGCTGTTTATTCTTTCTAGGAGTTTTCTGGTGGGAGTTTTTAGCATCCCTTAAGTAACAACATATCATCAGCAAATAGGGATAGCTTGACTTCCTCTTTCCAATTAGTACTCCTTTAATTTCCTTTTCTTGTCTTATTGCTACTTAGCAAGTGAAAGGTCTTATGGGAAGATGGTTTGATAAGTACTGTAAATAATCCTTTATATAATATATATATATATATATATATTATATATATATATAATATATATATATAATATATAAGGGGTCCTTCTAACCTGGATGTAACCAACCTTGACCTTAGCTCATCTTTCAAAAGCTCTGCTAACACCCAACCCCAGGACATTGCCATTTAGTGAGCTTTGTGCCCCAGGACCTTATCTGCAGTGCAGCATCCCTGTGCAAGGCTGGGTGGGTGGCTCAGCCAGCAGGGGATCTGGAAATTCAAAATTAAAGTTAGGTGAAAATTTTTTTAAGATTATTTTTACGAGTGTTTTGCCTGCATGTATGTATGTACACAGTGTGTGTGCAGTTCCCATGGAGGCCAGAAAAGGATGTCATATTCCCTGGAACTCCAGGTACAGAAGGTTATAAGCCACCATGTGGGTTATATGAACTAAACACAGGTCCGCTACAAGGGCTCCAAGACTTGCAACTCTGAGCTATCTGTCCAGCCCCCATTAAACAAAATTATTTGATGGAAAAAATAAGGACTGGGTGACTTCAGCTCAAAAAACAATTGGAACCTGCCTAAAACCTAGTTGCCAAAATAAAATCAACCCTGAACATGGGAGGGCTAAACAAAGTTCATAGATTTTCATGCTGAGTTCCACATACCTGGCCACATTCTTGCTTGAGTCAGAAGCTAGTATGTGAAGCCTGTGAGAGAGACCAAGGTGGACAATAGCAGCAGTACAGGACCCAACTCTGAAGGGATGCAGCATCTGAAGGGATGCAGCAGATCTCAGGAGCCACTGACACATGCTCTGTGAATCTGGTCAGAAGATCAAGTGTGCCCAGTCAGGTCTCGGCTGCCTGTGATGGTCCTCACAAAAGCCTCTGTGTCAGGGGCTGGGTCCCAAGCCAGGCTTGAAGACACAGCCTGGTGCAACCCAGCGCCCATGGAACTTCGTCTATGTGGTAGAAACAAAGGACAGCAGCAATGCTTTCAACAGGAAGCCAAAATCCGCTGTAAATATCTCCGAATCAATATAGGACATGGTACAAGTTGAGTTTGCCCAGCAGAGTATGATTTTCCCTCCGTGCCTCTCTGGACATACTCCTTAGCCCAGTGTTAAACACCCCTCCTACCTCACCTTAGGCTTGAGGAAGCGGTCCAGGCCTCGTTCTGGTCTGCCCAACATGTTTGGCAGTTGTACCTGCTTTGTACTGATCTGATGATGATGATCAATCAGAAAATATAGCTGAAAATGATTTTAAAACCTCTATTAAAAAAAAATAGTCAAGTCCTTTCCAAGTGTAAAACTCAGTCCTCTGTTAAATCCAAACCACAGTTGTTGTTTTCAAAATAAAGATTATAAATAGGGGAGCAAAATAGAACCATGTGCTTCGGTGTGGACTGGTATATGATTTCAGTGTGCTTGTAGACCCAGTGGAAAAAGTGAACTTAGAAGGTGGGGGAGCCTGGTAGATCTACGTTTGTAATTAGTGACCCGTGGGCATGCAGGTCACATTGTTTTGTGCATATAGTGGATGTGTTTGCTCCAGCTCATGTCATTTAAAGTTTCAGTATGAGACCAATTTTGAGATGGAAGTGATTGCAGACACAAAATAAGCTCGTTAACCTCACGTCACACCCTCTGGGAGTCGGCGTGCTACAAGAGCCTGGCCCTCCTGCTCGCTAGTGCCCATCTAATGAGGCCAAACTGATTCACGCCTATTCCAAGAATAATACTCCACCAAAATTGAATGCAATTCTCTTGTACTTATTATAATTTTCTATGACAGAGAGCAGAGGCGAAATTTGGTGAAAGTATTGTTTTTCTTTTAAGCATGGGTCTGCCAAACTTTGTTTTTATTTCTGCCCCCACCCCTCAGTCAGCCCTTTAGGAATGATGAGGCGGTCATGACAACTGGGAAACTTGCTGGTCTCTGGGTGGTGCCGCTTTTCACGATTTTCCTTCACCCCTTTGTTACGTTTGGGGGACAGAACGGAAATAGTCCCAAATGGGAGAATCATTATGAAGAGCCATGTCAAAAGAGGCCTCAAAACCTGCATCTGATATTCCATATGCACCACACGATTACCACACGGACGGAAGAAAGGCCATCTCAGGGCGGGAGCTTCCCTCTTCAGAAGGAAGTGTGTCAGGGAGTCAGCTGGTAGAGGGACTTTAAATATATGTGGTTGCATGACCTTAGAGGAGGGCATAGAGCCAGCATTAGAGACCAACAGAAGAAAACAAACCACAGGTAGTATTCTCGGATTGTATTTGCTGCGGCCGTCCAGATAAAATGCTACAGAGAAATATTCTCATTGCACTGAAACTGAGATCTCCTTCCCCAAATGGTTTTCCACTAACTTAAAGCTAGGCATTGTTGTTTGAACTCAAGCATTCCTGTCCTTGGAGAGTTTGTCTTGTGACTGATGGGGAGATGCTCAAAGCCTCAACACATGCATGGAGTCTGGGGTGCTAGGGTAGGGTGGTAGCTTCCATGGGGATAACTCATCGTCACAGATCTTGGGAGGTTTAACTTGAAGGCAAGACTGATAGTCTAGACTCTTAACACTTACCATTGTGTATGTTTGCTTGCTTGTTCTAAAAAATATTATTTTTATTTTATGTGTATGTGAATATTGCCTGCATGTATGTAAGTGTACCCAGCCTTCACAGAGGACAGAAGAGGGCATCAGATCCCCCACAACTGGAGACAGTTGTTGGCTGCCATGTGGGTGCGGGGATTTGAACTTGAGTCCTCTGTAAGAACAGCCAGTGCTCTTAACCACTGAGCCATCTCTCCAAACCCGTACTTGCTCATTTTTTAAGGGGTGGGGATAGCTGATGGAGCTCAGTGGAAACTATTGACGAAATAACTGGACAAAAAAAAGCACCTTTCAGGAGGAAGAGTGTTTTTGTTTGTTTTTGTTTGTTTGTTTGTTTGTTTGTGTCTACAGCTTGGGAAGATGCAGCCTGTGATGGAAAGAAGGCTTGGCTGGCAAAAGTGTCTAGTAGCTGATGACAGGAATCATACAGCAAGGGGATGCACTGTCACTTCCCAGGCCCACCAGTGATCCACTTCCTCCAGGTAGGCTCAACCTCCTACGTGTTCTGCAACCTTTCTTTTTTTTTTTTTTTTTTTAATTTTTTTATTTCTTTATGTGTATGAATGTACTGTCTGCATGCGGGTTTGTGCACCCGTGTCGTGCTGCAATGCGGGAGGTCAGAAGAGGGTGTCAGATTCCCCTGGAACTGGATTTCAGATGGTTCTCAGCCGCCATGTGGGTGCTGGGGATCGAACCCGGGTCTTCTGTAAGACGCGGTCGGCGCTCTTACTGCTAGGCCATCTCTCCAGCCCTCTGCAACCTTTCAAAATAGCGTCAGCAACCTTTCAAAATAGCGTCAGCAACCTTTCAAAATAGCGTCAGCAACTGGGGACTTCACATTGAAGGCTTGGGCTCTTCCTCCCCAAAGCTCAGTGTGTGTCCTTCCTTGCTATTCCCACGACCCTTTATCATATGTCCAAAGGGTCTCCTGAAACAAATCTCCAACTTTACAGACAGGGAAGTTAGGGGAGCATTGCCATGTGCCCACCTGATACTGTTGACTTGTTTGCCTGATGCTGGAACACAGGGTGGGTCCCCTCTTTACTCTTTTGCTGCATGGCCCTCTTTACAGGGCTTATCGATGCATGCGCTAGAGACAAAGCCCTTCTAGCACTTGTTCTGCCTGTGTGCCTAACAAGCACCAAATGACCAGTAAGATTGTACCAAGTGCTTGTCATGGCTACTGACCCACACTCCCTGTCTTGAGCCATTCAGAGCTGTGGCACCCAGAAAGCCATGATAGAATATTTAAAGTTTTCTTCTAAACTCGGAGACTATTATATGCAATCGTGTGGGAGGAGGGTAAATGTGGGTTGCCAGTATTTAAACAAGAAGAAACAGTCAATCACTGTTGCTCGGGGCCTCATAGCCTACAAGTTACTTTCTTTCTTTTTTTTTTTTTTAAACTAATAAATGTTTTTTTAATTACAACTTGCAAAGCCCAAAGGAATAAGACAATTACATTTGTATATACTAGCAAAAATTACTTCAAAACTGAAGTTAAGCAAATGGTACTTTTTACCTGGGAGACATTACAAGTTTTTTTTTCCCTTCTTAAACTATTTTATTTATTTATTTTATTTTTTCACATAATTTATTTTTTTAACAAACTAGACCCGGGTTTGATTCCCCCCATTCCCCACCCCGCCAGAGCTCATGAAATTCTGCCAAATGCTTTTATCTCTTTCTCAGTCTTTCTCGATATTCTCATGAGGAAGTTGACTGTTTTGAGGCAGAAGTTCACGTTTCAGTCCAGTTCTTTGAGCAGTCCTTTTGTTGTTGTTCGTTTATTGTTGTTGTTTGTTGTTTGTTGTTGGTTTCCCATTATGGATCACACCCAACTGCTTTGGCAAAAGCTCCAGGGGTACCACACAAGAAATACTTGCAAATAATGGTTAATTTGCACTAGCATCCACAGATGAGGGATACCATTCGTCGTTTGTTTTTCTGGGACTGTGTTACTTCACTCAGCATGATGTCCTCTAGCTCCAGCCATTTTCCTGCAAAACTCATGATGTCGTCTTTCTTTACTGCTGCATAGAACTCCATTGTGTAGATGTACCACATTTTCTTTATCCACTCATCAGTTGAGGGGCATTTGGGTTGGTTCCAGCTCCTTGCTATTGTGAAGACAGCTGAAATAAACATGGCCATGCATGTATCTCTGCAGTGGGGTGAGTCTTGGGGGTACATGCCTAGGAGTGGTATGGCTGGGTCAGGTGGCAAGTTCATTCCAAGTCTTCCAAGGGTTCTCCACACTGATTTCCATAGTGGCTGTACAAGTTTACATTCCCACCAGCAGTGGATGAGTGTTCCCCTTTCCCCACAACCTCTCCAGCACTTGGTATCATTTGTTTTCTTGATCCTAGTCAGTCTTATTGGAGTAAGATGATATCTTTTTTTTAATTTTTTAAAATTTTATTTATTTTTGTATGTGTATGAGTGTACTGTCTGCATGTAGGTCTGTGCACTCGTGCCGTGCAATGCCGTGGAGGTCAGAAGAGGTACTTGGATTCCCCTGGAACTGGAGTTTTCCTGGAATTGGTATTACAGACGGTTCTTAGCCGCCATGTGGGTGCTGGGGATCGAACCCAGGTCCTCTGCAAGAGCAGTCGACACTCTTAACCGCTAGGCCATCTCTCCAGCCCAAGATGATATCTTAAAGTGGTTTTGATTTGCATTTCCTTAATGATTAGTGATGTTGAACACTTCTTAAGGTGTTTCTCAGCCATCTCTAATTCCTCAACAAGTGACTTTCTTGTTAGTTTGTGAATCTTTGTAAGGTATCTGGGATGTATTATCTTCTCTAGTGCTCAAATGGGGAAACTGATTAATTAGTTCATCTATTAAAAAGATGTACTAAGGATTTGATAGGCATCAGGCACTATTTGTGGACACTGGAGACCAAGAAGGAAATAAAGCAGGCAAATTCTGTTCTCAAGGAACTCAATTCAAGTTGGTAGGAGAAAGGAGACAGACAAGGAATAGTAAATACATAGGTAGAGTATACAATAAGCCAGAGGGAGGGAACACAGACAGCTGCAGAGGGTGAATGGGCTGGCCAGTGGAAAGCTTACAGGAGTGTTACCTTTGGCCAGTACAGAGGATCCAGGCACAAGCATACCGAGCTCAGCTGAGGAAATGCCAGGCAGTTTACAGAGAGGGAGATGGAGTGGGAATAGTAGATTCAGTCAGAGAAAGGAAACCCATTAAGTGGGGACTTGGGTGTTATTCTTAATAAGCTGAAGACACAGGTGGTACTCAAAATATTTGACATAGGTCCCGCATGCATATTCACCACAACCAGTATGACCTTCCAGCCTCTGCAGTGGTGAAGGATCTCGGAGGGCCCCAAAGCACCAAGCAATTAACCGTTGAGTTGGTGCATCCTAAAGATACCTCTTGGTAGATTCCAGAGGAATTTCAGGTGAAATGATATCTACCAGTAAGGAGAGAAGGTGTGCAGTACTTACAAGCCTCTCCGGTGCGAGGCGTCTAGAATGAACCCTGGTGGGAGGGGATGAACTTCCAGGAAGAGTGACAGGATGGGGGTGTGCTGACTGAAGTGTTGAGAACTGACTAGAGAGCCAAGGGTGAACACAGGGGACAGATAGAGAGCTACAGCTATTGATAGTGTCACCCTAACAGGATATAGAGTCCCCAAGGAGACGTGCCTCTGGGCACATCTACAAGGGATTTTCTATGTTAGGATGAATGAGGTGGGACCCACCTAGCTGTTCCATGGCCTGGGGCTCCAGGCTGGGCGCCAGCAGTCTACCCTTTCTCTCTCACTATGGTCAGGGTCCCTTCTACTCCACCACTAGGAGCAGCATGCCTTCTAACTGTGAGCCAAAACAGACCCTTGCTCCCTTAAGTCATCAGGGATTTGGTCACAGCAATAAGTGACTAAGGCACCTGCTGAGTCACGATGGCATCCTGAACAACGGTGGCTGTGGCAGAGGTGCCGTGGGAGGAAGATTCCCAGTGTACCCTACGTCACAGGATAGGGGTTTTCTGATGTATCACATCTGGGTGAGAGAATTGGTCAGACATGACATGAAGAACTAGAAGATGGAGTTTTGCCATCGTCTGGGGTAGGAAAGACCGGAGGTGCAGGAGGATTAGGAAACAGGATGAAAAACGTGATTTTATACATATTGAGCTTGAGATGAGCTGTGATTATCAACACCTATCATGCACCCTGCCAGCAGCCTGGGAGCCAAAGGGCACCCTGCTGTCTTCACTTTGGAACTGACATGATTTGGCCCAAAGAGCCAA
Organism: Rhizomys pruinosus; assembly: GCA_009823505.1. Taxonomy (NCBI): domain Eukaryota; kingdom Metazoa; phylum Chordata; class Mammalia; order Rodentia; family Spalacidae; genus Rhizomys; species Rhizomys pruinosus. The sequence goes on from VZQC01015660.1 coordinate 207,749, forward strand.
AACCATTTGCCCACCACACAGCAAGTAAGTTGAACACATCAAGGGTCCCAGTGAGGCTTTTCAATTCTGAGTTGAATGTGTCTCCTAAAGCAACTCCCTTTGAGAGCTCAGCAGTGCCACAGTAGATAATTGAAGGTAATTTCTTTTTCTGTGATCCCTTCAACAGCAAGATTTAAATCTGAACATTCAAACTCTGGCATCTAAAAGGAAAGATGAGTTTAATTTAAATCCACTTGAAAAACTTAGAAGGGTTTTTTTTCTCCCCGTAAAAAGAAAAAGAACTGAGGTGAGTCTAGGGCCAGAGGACTGATTGCATCAGAGAGAAAAGATGAAAAGAAGAAAGAGAAGTGGGCAGGAACCCTAAATCAGCAGGCTGAGAGGCTGGCCCCGAGGCCTGTATTATCAGACATTAGTCAGAGAAGGATGTTCTTTCCCTGGCTTAGAAGAAAACTGAAATAACATATTAATTTTAGGTCCTTTGATTTTTTTTTTTTCCTGGAGATACTTTGCTCCAAGACGTCCAACAACAGTTGAGGAGAAAGGCTCAAGGACAGACATAATAAAAACAGCTGATGAGCCCGGGCCGGTGCACGTGAGCTCCACGTTCTCAGCCTAGCCTCGTTCCAAGGAGCACATTACCACCGTGCGGCAGGGCCCAACCCCAGAATTTGGAGTGAGCCTCAACATTGCAAAGCTTAGCACTGGGCTCTTCATTCGGCTGACTGCTTTGAGACCTGTCGGAACTCAGATGGTTTTGAGGATACAGCTCTGCAACTCACTAGGGGGCCACTGAGCTTGACCAGTGAGATGTACCACAAAACCTCAAACGGCTCATCCTGAGAAGCTCCTGTTGAGCAGAGGGTCTAAGATTGCCTTCCAGTGATTCAGAAACCAGGGTGCCACTGGTTTGGGTAAAGGACCGAGGTGCTGGGATAGTACACCCATCCATTTAACCAGCATAACTATCAAAATCAGAACCTGAAGTGACGAGTTAGGAAATAGTGTGAGAAAATGTTCTCATTTAGCGTAGACTCAGCCAGAGACCACAAAACCAGGGCCTGGAGGTGGGTTGGGAGGAGGCATGGAAAGACGGGGAAGTTGAGGAAATGAGGAAGAATGACCTCACGTTCTACACAACCGTAACGGTTGCCTTTAAAGATTTATTTTTAATTATGTGTAAGCCTTTTAAAGATTTTTTAATTATGCATATGCATATGTGTCTGAGTTGGGGGTGCACGTGTGTGGGGGTGCACATGGAAGTGGGTGCCCTCGCAGGCCAGAGATGATGAGCTCCCTGGAGGGGAAGTTCAGGGTGGTTGTGAACCACCCAACATGAGTACTGGAAACAGAACGCGCTATTTGCATCTCTCCAGACCTTCATCTTTGCCTTTTTAAAAGGTATGTGTACATATTTCATTGAAAAATTTTTTTACGTTTTTTTCACATAAATTTATTTTTATTTTTTTTAACAAAAATAAAAATAGATTTGTTAGATTTGTCATTGAAAAATTTTTAACATAAGTTAACATCAAAATTGCATGTGTGAGAGCAAGAGTGTAGGGTAAGCCATCACTAAGACTCTTGTACCTACTGCCAGGGAGGCTTAAGATCGGAACCCGAAAGTCAAGTAGGAGGAAAAGAAGCTGGGAGAGAATCACAGAGAGATGCAGGGAAGGAGGGCAGCTCTCTGCCTGTTGGTAGGATGGTCTGGTTCGGATTAAGTAGACTCCCAACTGCTGACATTTTGAATCCATTCAAAGGCACACTGTCCCCGTCTACACGTTCCCAGCTAGAGTCTTCCCCTGTCCGCCTGTCTTTCCTGACAGGAGCAATTTTGCTGTTTTTTCCTTAGTGTGGATTTACCCACCCCCTTCAGTGGGATATAGACCCAGCAGAGGCGGCCACTTCCGCTGCTTCCCTTTGATAGTGCACCTCTGACCTGGCTGTGTTCCTGCCCATCAGGCTCCCCAAATGGATCTTAAGGAAGATGTTTCAAAAAGAAATTGCCAGAAGCAAAGGGGTTAATCAATTTAAACATGCTTGAGGTGAATCATTCATGGAACTTCAGACTTCAAACATGCAATCATTAACACTATTAGTGTTGACTCTATGAGTTCTCTCCTCCAAAGGATGGGGGTGCCAGGCTACCTGCTCTAACAGCTCTGACTACTCTCCATGTAATTGGGTTCAGTCTTTCTTCCCTAGAGGTCCTGATGTGGTTAATTCACTAGAAAAACCTTTGCAGCTCAGCAGTCCAAAGTCACTACCAACACAGGATAATCAGCATAATTTTATAATTAAATGCAGGTTTGTTACTGATAATAACTGATTTAGATTCACACTTGCACATTCATGCTGTGCATTCAACAAAGTTTAATTAGTGTGCCAAGCCATGAGGATGCTAGGATGAAGTCATAACTCCTCGCTCTTAAGGAACACATGGTCTAGTTAAATCAACATAAAGCTTTAATAAGACGTTTTAATAGGGATGATACTTCTCTGTCTTTCCTAGTGAGCATCTCACCCGCACTGGTTCCCACCGGCCTTTGTAGACTTGAATGGCAGATGCCACTCCAGGGGATTGGAGTGTGCCAGCCTGAATGTCACTTTGCCATGAGGATTTTTCTTGAGCTGGTAGGACACGGGTTTCCACCTGTGAAGACTCCTCCCTGTCCATATCAGGAGGAGAACCATGCCTTAACCACCAAAGATGCTGACTGGGGCATCAATGGAGATGCTGACAGCGCCTCTATTTTCCACTGCCCTCACGCATTTGCCTCCAGCCATTTGCTGTCGGTAGAAACCGGAGCACCAGCTCGTCCTTTGCCAGATGACATCTCCACAACCCCAGCTCCTTTTGCAGCAGCGTAAGCACCTCTGAGGCCAGGAGTCCTCGATTCCTTTTTTTCTCTGAATACTTCCATATGTCTATGTAACAATTTACCCTTGTTAATCTTTTGTGAGCCTAATTTATTAGCATCAGCTGAAGGGCAACAGAGAGCGAAGGGCAGAGAAGATGTAGAGGATAACATTCCACAGAGGAAAATAGAAGACCTGCGTTATATACAGTGAGGAGAACTGAGAGATGGTGGTGTAAGGTGAAGAGGTGAGATTTGCATAATTATGTTTCACCACACCTTGAAAAGAATCTTGTTTTGGATGAGACTTAAAGAAGCCCCAGAGGGTGTGAAGACAGAGCTAGGGCCACTAGCTGTAAGCCTTTAGGAGCCAACATTCCACTTCATGTGACACCCTGCATTTTTGTGTGTGTGTGTGTGTGTGTGTGTGTGTGTGTGTGTGTGTGACAGGCTCTCATGAATCCCTGGCTGGCCTGCAATTTTCTATATAGCCAAGAATGACTCAAACTCTGATCCCCCTGCCTCTATTTCCAAGTGCTAGGATTATAGATGTGTGCTATGAGACTCAGTTTTTATGCAGTGCTAAGAATCAACCCCAGAGCTTAATAGATGCTAGAGGAGCACTTTGCCAAACACACCATATTCTTAGTCCCTATATTTTGGTGGTTGTTCTTCAAAAAGCTGAGGGTAGAGCTTCGTGTCCAGTGCTTGCCTAGTAAATGCAAGGCCTTAGGTTAGATCCCCAAATCAGAAAAAACGTTTCTTAAAAAAGGCTTCAGGTGGGACTGAAGAGATGGCCTAGCGGTTAAGAGCGCCAACTGCTCTTGCAGAGGACCCAGGTTCGATCCTCAGCACCCACATGGAGGCTGAGAACCGTCTTTAACTCCAGTTCCAGGGGAATCTGATGCCCTCTTTCTGACATCCGCAGCATTGCACGACAAGGGTGCACCAACCTACATGCAGACAGTACCTTCATACACATAAAAAATAAATAAAATTTTTAAAAAGGCTTCAGGCATTTGTAATAGTAACTGTACACTGGAAAAAAATAAACAAGATTTGGGGAGAAGTATTGAATATTGACTCTGAACTGTTACTAGTTCCTGAGACCCACAGTGTAGTCAGCTTGACTCACAGCCTCAGCAGTGGGGAGTGGAAGTCAGGGATCACTACATTTCTGGCCTGGGGCTCCCTCAGTGTAGGCCATTGCAGCTTCAAAACTAGCCCATATTTATTTTTTAAACTTCAGCTGATGCAATTGAAACATACATATTAGTTGCTGGCTAAACCTCCATGCTGGCTTCTAACCTATGAAATGAGAGCGACTGTGGGAAAGTGGAATGGAAAGCTCTGGCATTTCCTCCAGCTTCCAAAGTATCTGACTTGAGCAGTGCTACAGTTTCAGAAGCATGTAGAGATTAGTTACATCATCAAAGACTTGCGTGACACAGGGTGGGGGGATCCTAAGTCACCCCTCTTCAGATAGCCTTTTATTTCTGTGTGTAAGATGGATACACACTAGAAGAGGACAGTCTATGATCATACATTCAACACGCTTGGTAACTCAAACTGGCATCACCGTGGATGTATTTTATCTGTTGGAATAAATCAACACATCCCCTGACACAGGTGCAAGGGTTTATTTATCCTATTTTTTTATTCAAGTTTTGTGTATTTCATACAGAACATCTCAATCAATCTTAGTCCCTTTCTACCCCCGTCCCCACCGGCAGCTCCCACAGCCCCCTCCACTGGAATTCATACTCTTTCTCATTTGTTCGAGGCCCATTGTGTCAAGTTAGTGTCCCTAGATGCTCCTCAGTTCAAGTTCTAGATCTAGTCAGACCACCCAGAGTCCCTCACTTTAAAAGATCAGCTCTTCTTCACCCAGCAGTAATCAGCTGCCAATAGTTCTACTGCTAGATTGGGACCTGTTACCAATTTCCACAGTTCTATGCTGGGTTTTGTCTGCTTACGTTTGCATGGGTCTTGTGAATACTGATACCACTGCTACAGGATCATGTGAACAAGGTCTTCAGAGCTTGTGTGATTCTGTTTCCATATGGTCATGCACCTCCTCCCTGGCTCTTGCAGTCTTTCTGTCCCCTCTTCTGCAATGGTCCCTGAGCCCTGGTGAGTGAAGCTGAATACAGGAGTCCTGTCCGATGACCCGCTCTGCAGACGTCTCATCTCCACACTTTGCCCATTTGTGCCCTTTTGTGTCCCTGGCCCTCTGTTGCATAAGGAAGCTTCATTGTTGAGAGTCGAGAGATTCATCATTGTCCTCTATACCCCTTGTTCTGTTGTGTGAGTCTTAGGTATAGAGATTACATCGTACATGTGCCACTTAGGTTTGGGCAATTCACAGACAATGCCTGTGTGTGAGCAGTTGTAGTACACTGTAATAGTCTCCATCTGGTGCAAACGAAGCTTCTTAGATGAGTGGTGATGGGATTCTTAACCATAAATATGAGGATATACATTTTGAACTTAGTAATTACATTCGTCTAGGGATGTGACAGCCCTGGAGTTTTCTCTAAGATCTATGATCCCTCCGTCCATCTGTATTTGACTATATTTGCAGTACCACATGTGAATTCTCTCCCATTGAGTGGGCTGTAAGTCCAACTAGTTAGCGTTGATTGCCCCCAAGGTAAAAGTGCCACCATTACACCAATTTCAGGTGCTGTGGCTGATGTTGATGTGGATATTAGGTCTTAAAGCTGGTATTGAACCATTGATTGACGTTCTCCAAGGCCGTGAGAGACAATCTTCAGGGGAACTGGCTTCCAGGTCAGTTCCAGCTCCATTGCTCCAAATGTGGTCTAGGAAGGATGTCCTGTCTTCAGCAGTAGGGTCTCATCTTCAAGTTCTGGGAGACAATCAAGGGCTGTGGCAACAGCCTGTGTGATTTTGGGAGGCTCCTGGACTACCCTAGCCAACAACCCAAAGTTCTACTGTCTGGAACTGTTTCTTGTTATGTAGCCTTCATCTCTGCACATGGATTCATGTAGAGATATGGTACATGCAATTTGCCATTGGGTTGTTAGACTAATATGATTCCTTCTGTTTTTTTATACTAGGTAGGCTTTATTTATCTCTCCTGTCTCTATTTCCCTGGTAACCCTCCCTCCATGCCTTCCCCATTAAATTCCCCATTTCTCCCTTGATAATTCCAATCTCCTGTCCCACCTCTCTTGAGCTCCTTCTTTCCCTTTATCCCCAAATTTCCTTGTATAAGTCTCCCTTCCCCCTCCCATTATGTGCCTCATCTTATCCATGTCTCCCTTAGGATCACCTGTCTCCTCCTATTCTCCCTTAGGAACACCTGTCTCCTCCTATTCTCCCTTAGTAACACCTGTCTCCTCCTATTCTCCCTTAGGAACACCTGTCTCCTCCTAGTCTCCCTTAGGAACACCCTTCTCCTCCTATTCTCCCTTAGGAACACCTGTCTCTCCTATTCTCCCTTAGGAAGACCTGTCTCCTCCTATTCTCCCTTAGGAACACCTGTCTCCTCCTATTCTCCCTTAGTAACATCTGTCTCCTCCTATTCTCCCTTAGGAACACCTGTCTCCTCCTAGTCTCCCTTAGGATCACCTGTCTCCTCCTATTCTCCCTTAGGAACACCTGTCTCCTCCTATTCTCCCTTAGTAACACCTGTCTCTCCTATTCTCCCTTAGGAACACCCGTCTCCTCCTAGTCTCCCTTAGGAACACCCGTCTCCTACTATTCTCCCTTAGGAACACCTGTCTCCTCCTAGTCTCCCTTAGTAACACCTGTCTCCTCCTAATCTCCCTTAGTAACACCTGTCTCTCCTATTCTCCCTTAGGAGCACCTGTCTCCTACTATTCTCCCTTAGTAACACCTGTCTCCTCCTAGTCTCCCTTAGGAACGCCTGTCTCCTACTATTCTTTTTCTCAGGTTCCTTCTTTACCTTTGCCTTCCTGGTTCCTTTCCATTTTCCTGGTTCCTACAGCTACACTAGGGTACTTGTTTATATTTTAATGTGCGTGTGTGTGTGTGTGTGTGTGTGAGAGAGAGAGAGAGAGAGAGAGAGAGAGAGAGAGAGAGGAGAGAAGAAGGGCAGAGAGAGGGGACAACTTGTAGGAATCTGTTCTCTCCCCACTAAATGGGTTTTGAGGATCAAATTCGAGTCTTCTGGCTTGGCATCAAGTGCTTTTATCTGCTGAGCCATCTCACTGACCCCTCAGATGCAGCTGTTAATGTGAGAACTGCTTGTTATATTCTTATTTAGTTTGCTTGCCCTCTCAACCTGGAAGCCTCCGGATACACACGTTTCCCCTCACTGCTCAGGGCTGTATTAATTCTCTAAACCATATCATAACCTCATCTCCATTCCAGAGGGAAAATTCTATCCAGACACACTGAAGATATCACGCTAAAACGTGGTGAGAAACAGCAAATCCGCGATCCTCTGACCAAGCCGTGGACAGCAGACTTACCCTCTGTGCATGAGTAGTGTGGCCTCAAAGACACCAGCAAAGGAAAACTGTTGGAGAACTTAGGAGGCAAGATAGTGGGCTAGACAGAGGCCACCTCCACAGGAACAGGCAAAAGGGAGAGTCAAAGTAAGAAAAAAGCAGACTGCACCCCCAAGGGAGAAAGAGCACTGGAAATCCATAGGGAGTGAAGGATGCTGGGAAAAGAACCTCACTGTGCTATGCAGTTGCTGTCAGAGGGAGAGGAAGCAGGAGGCACTTCTAAAAGAAATTAAAAGACAAAGCACACCAGGAAAACTACAGGAAAGGCCCAGCGTTCACACCAGGCCAGAGATGCTCGGACCACTCAGAGCAGAGAAACCACCCTGGAGGCTTATAGCATCTGTAGGCTTGGCATGTTGCCGAGGAAACCAGTCACAATGATGATGGCTCTCCTTGGCCCATCATAAGCAGAGCTCTAAAGGAAGCCTAAAGCAGTCATTCAGGTTCAATAACTTCCGTGCCTGGTGGACTAAATCCAGTAATGTTCAATAAAAACAAAACCCCAAATCACTCACTGACATCCTCTTCTCAGAATGTGGCATCCTACCAAGAAGAGACAGGAAAACCAAGAAAGAGGAAAAAAAAAAACCAACGAACAAAAACCAACAGAAATATCAGACAGTGGAACAGGCACAAAATGAATCTAGAATAATTTATAAATATGAAAATAAATTCTATGCACTAGAAGAAGCAGAGGGACTTCTAGAGGTGATAAGTAGAATATCTGCAATGAAAACACTACTTGCTTTGGTAGACTGGACACCCATGTCTCCCACTGGGGAGGGATCTGGGTAACAAAGATGGGGTCCCATGCATGTACTAGCATTGCTATTACTGAAGGGACCCCAGGGACCCCATCTCTCTGTCCATCGTGCGGGGATACAATGGGGATGCAGCAGCCTCCTCCTGGAAGAGACCCCTCAGCAGAACCTGACCATGGTCACTCTGTGGTCTCAGACACTGGGACTCCACAGCCTTAAGAAATGAACCATCCAGGGAGCAACCAAAGAGAGACAGGAAGTCGCACCAGAAGTGGAAAGCTGCTGTGATAGACACCTGCCCGTGTGCAGTGGCTCTGGGACCGGGAACTGGGTTGAACATATAAGAGTTCTGAGGTACGTGTTAGATAAAGCCTAGAGTTCCCTGAATAAAACTTGAAAGGTAACGCTGGAAAAGGACTGGGAACTGGGGTTGGGCTGCAGCGAAAGCCCCTAGAGAAGTCCTGAGTAGCCCAAGAGTTGCCAGGAGCACAGGCGGCAGAGGCCCTTCAGATGACGCTTCAGAATGAGGAGCACACTGGAACCCCAAGGACAGTGGAGCCCATGATAAAGTGACATGGCATGTGGCATTAGGTTGACTTGTGTCTTAGTGCTGTGTGGAACTGATAAGTGACAACGTTGGATATTTCTGTCAAGACATCTCCAAGCAAAGTATGGGAGGTGCGACTTCATTGCTTCTAAGCAAAATGCGAGCGGACCACCCAGCGTGTCCCTTCTGACTGCTTAGAGAAAGATGTGGGCAGAGAAGTATGATTTGAAGCCAAGACTGATAAGCAAAAAAGAACCAGAACTTAGACTTAGAAAATGACCAGCCTTTCTCTCAACAACACTTATTTGCAAAAAATAAAAATAAACAAGCAGTATGTTTAGACGATAATGCTAAAGACCAAAGTGACTATGTGATAAAGAGACTGATGTAGGTAAGAACCACGGCCTTTATCAACCATCTCAACAAGTTCTAGAAAAGGAGGTAAGATTGCACCAGCTGACACCCTTCCATTAGTGACAACTGAAGGAAACATAAAAAGGGAGTCAAAATGAACAAAGACTCCTAGACTTCTCAGACTGCACATGACCAGACTCTAGAGTGATTTAACTACAACAAAGTCTTCAGGGACAAGAAAGAAGGGCCATGAAGGAAATCTAGAGCATGCCTTGGCTTCCATGCCACCACAGCTCAGAGCACACGGAGGTGTGCTGGGAGACCAGGGATGCCTCCTCCTCACTTCCAAACAAAAGGGCTGTGCTGGATAGCTTTAGTGTCAACTTGACATACCTGGGTTGAGGGAGCCTCGATTGGGGAATTGGCTCCATTGGACTGGCCTGTGGCCACATCTGTGGAGTATTGTCTTGATTGTTGGGCAATGTGGGAGGGCCCAGCCCACTATGGGTGGTGCCACCCTGGGCAGGTTTTTGTGTACTGTATAAGAGGGCAGGCTGGGCATGGGCCAGGGAAGCAAGCCAGTAAACAGCATTCCTCCATGGCCTGTGCTTCAGCTCCTGCCTCCAGGTTCCTGCCCTGAGTTCCTGCCTTGGGCTCCCTGAAAACTCTGACCAGGAGATGTAAGCTGAATAAACCCTTTCCTCCCCAAGTTGGTGTCTGTCAGAGTGTTTTGTCACAGCAATGGAAGACAGACTAGAACAAGGGCCAAGACCCAAAAGATCCCAGAGTATGCCACCCACCACCCTGAGCTGTGGTGGTAACCTCGGCCCCCCACTGGGTCTGAAAGCCCGAGGATCAAGACACAAGCATCTCAAGGCAGCTCTCCGGCAGTGCGCCATGCTGGGCTTTGCTGTCTTAGAACCTCCACCTCTTCCTCCTTTTCCATTTTACCAATTAGGAATGGAAATGTCTGTCCCATGTCTGTCTCTCCCTCGTATTTTGGAAGCATTTGAATTGTTTGGTTTCTGGGGTTCACAGCTGAAGAGGAATTTTGCCTCAGGTTCAGACTCATTCATATCTGATTTACTTGATAATTAGATGAGACTTTGGTCTTAAGATTTTAAAGTTGAAGCTGGAACAATTTCATGCATTTGGGCCTAAGATGAAAAAAGTGGATTTGCATGTGAGAAAGACCTGGATTTGAGGGAGACAGAGAAAAATGACTGTGTGTCCTTCCAACACTGATGTGCTGAAATCCTGCCTGATGCTGTGGTGGTGCGGGGCTTTGGAAGGTGACAGTTAGGAGAGCAGAGGGGACTTCAGAGAGCAGGTCTGCTCTATGCACACATGGTGGAGGGTCACTGGAAAAGGTCATAGGCCACAGCCTGAAAGAGAGCCTTCCTCAGAGCCATTCCATGGTGGCACGTCCATCTCACGGTATCAGCCCATAGCACTAGGCCAAATAAATCTCTTGGTCTTTTATGACAATGGCCCAAACTAAGTCACTGCTGCTATAGATTGATTTGTTTCCTCCAGAAAAGGATTATGTTGCAAAACTATCTCCCAGTACCTCCAAGAGTAGCCTTATTAGAAAATACTGTCGTTCCACATGTCCTGAGTGTGATGAGTGGACTCTTAATTAACAGCATGACCTGACAGTCTTAGGAGGACACAAAAGAGGGCATGTTTTGTATGATGTATCTATGAAGAGATAAACGCCAGGGATCACAAGCTGGGAGAGGCAACACAACAGGTCTCAGTGACTGGGACAGCGGCAGCACATGTTGTGGCCTTCCGGTACCTCTGTTAGCCTGTGAGGCAACACATTCTGTTGTTTAAACCACTCAGTTTACAGCAGCCTGTTATCACAGCCCTAGGAAATAAATACAACATGATTCTCAGATGATTCCTTACTGAGATCAGCATCTAAAGCTAAGCACAAAAAAGAAAAATGATGGACAAAAATGCATCAGAAATTCAGTACCATGTGAGGAACATTAGGTGGCTGGGTACATGAATCATCTTAGAAAGAGAAGAGAGAGCTGGGTGTGGTGGCGCACGCCTTTAATCCTAGCACTTGGGAGGCAGAGGCAGATGATCTTTGTGAGTTCAAGGCCAGCCTGGCCCACAGAGTGAGTTCCAGGACAGCTGGGACTACAGGGAGACCCTGTCTCAAAAAGACCAAAAGAGAGAGAAAGAGAGAGAGAGAGAGAGAGAGAGAAGAGAGAGTAGAAAGAATACTGGAAGAAATAATGCCAAACATTTTCCAAATTTATTGTGACTTGTGAACTTACAAACCAAAATGGTCAACAGACCTAAGATGAAAATATGTAAAAACTACACTAACACATATATCAAATTATCAAACTGATTTGCAGTGATAAAGAGAAAAGTGCTCAAATCATGGTGGGGAGGTGGCATGACTTACAGAGGAACAAAGGCAAAGATTCCTGCTGGCTTCTCAGTTTACAAAATGTAATTGATGTGGGTAACAATGGAATGGCATCTTTAGTGCTGGAGAGATGGCTCTGTGGGTTAAGACAGCCTGCCCCATGAACAAGAGGACCCGAGTTCAAATTTCTAGTGCCCTCATAAGAGCTGGTTATGACCACCTATGCCTTTACCCTAACACGAGGGACAGAGACAGGCAGATCCTTCATAAACTACGGAAGTGTTCGGGTGTGCACACAGGGACTTAGGACTTGTTTGAAGTGCTATGCGGTGATATCCTTTTGTCCCTGGAAGGGGTCTGATCCGGAGAATGCCGTCCCGAGGAGGACGAAAACATCGATCTCTGTCTCCTCACAGACTGAAGACGGAGACAGTTCAGTACTACCATACCCAGTGTTATTACAGCTGCTGACAACTCGGATTCCTCTGGCCCCAAGCACGAAGGTTGGCTCACAGCAATTCCTCCGTCGCTATCAGCTCGCCTCCCTCCTTTTCCCTCTTCGTTTTCAGCCACTCACTCCTGTCCTACATCTAGAGGTTAGCACATCCGAGTCTGTCCATTCCAGGCTGCGTCAAGGGAGACTCAGTCATCTGGAGGCCAGAGGCGAGTTCGCCCAATTCACATGCCCCCAAAAGACTTTGAGAAAGAATCAAAAGATCTTATACTTTTAGGAAAGAGGGGGGACCTGGCAGAGAAGAGGATTGGGGGGAACAGGAAACTAATGTCAAGAGAAGGAAGCCCATGGGCTCACTGTCAATAGCCTTTCAGAGTGACCTTAGCATTTGAAACAATCTGTGGTTTGATTTACCCAGATAATTACATTGGTTCTGCACTTGTGTGTCAGACGACTTGAAGCTGCGGTTCTGCTGCGGACTGAACTGCCCTTTGCAAACGGAGCGTTCTCCCTGAATGAACTGCGCAACAGCAGTTCAACCTCTCAGCTCCAGCTGAGGGGGACCTTGGTGCACTCTGCCCCCACTAGCCAACAAGCCCAGACCCAGCCTCTGGGCTGCATAAATCCAGGCGTGTATCAGTTCGGCTCCAAACACTGGCATGTCTGCTCCACCAATTAAAGGGCATTAGGCAAGTGAGCCACTCGGGCAGAATTAAGTAGTTCTGTGCGTTTTCATATCCACTTTTAACATCTCCATTATTTCGACTGAAAGCTCCAATTATTAGTTTTATTAAAAGAGGGGGCAAAAAGAAGAAAAAGAAGAAAGAGAAGACACAAGCTTGCGTCCCAGGCAGGTTAATACAAGCTCTACCTCTGCTTTCTTGACTTCAGGAACATTCTCAGAGGGAGAGGAAAGGCGTTTGGGGTTGTATGGAAAATTTGACTCAACCCAAAACCCCAGCCAACACCACAAAGTGGAGTGGAATCAAATCAGATAAATAGGAAAAGGAAAGGAGTACAAAATATCTTTGAATGACAGTATCAAAAAGGTTAAAAGCTTCGTAGAAACTGCTAGGAAAGTGCCTAAGTATTATAGGATGCTTCCTGTGCCCATGGAGAGGTAATAAAAAGTTTGTAAACATATACGTTCCTCTTTGGTTTGGTTTCTGAAACTACCAAAAATAATGTTTGGGAGAAGTCACCCACGTCTCCCAGCATATTATTCATGTAGCCTAGATATCTCATGAAAACAAAATGTGACTCCAGTGCCAGTTAGTGCACGGGGACCCAGCAGTGGTCTGTTTTCACTTCTTTGATATATTGTATTGTCTTTTCGTTAGAATGGAAAAAGATCAGTCCAATTTACCAAGCAAAGAGCAACTGTTTAGACACATTCACCCTGGCACTTGACAAAGCCAAGGAATGAATTATGAGCAGAATATGGGGGTCTTTGACAGACTAATAGAGGGCAAACTTCAAGGTCAATAACCATGGAAAGATCTGGCTTGGTTACTGATTCTAATATTTTCCATTTTAAGTGTCCCAACGTTTTGATACACAGTTTCTGTTTCTTTTATTCTGAAAATCTTTAGTTTGCAAAATCATGTCCTTCCAAGACCTTGGCCTGTGTTTGGCCAGGAAATGGAAATATTTATAATAATATATCTTCAAATGCAGAGGTGCACCCCCCTCCATGGGAAGGGAATCAAAGTGAGCCAGGTACTTTGTTTTAAAGCTTGGTTTAGTGAGTGCTTTGGGTGAATCCTCGGAGGAGAAGAGGGCAAGGTACATTTTGAAGAATCCAGTTCACTTTGCCTAAACTTGAACCAAAACCAGGTTGGTACTCTTTGAACAAATGTCTGTCTACAGAAAGAGGAGAGGGAAGGGAAGTGATCGAGGCACATTTTTAGCATTTAACCTTGGTGGGGGCAGGAAGCCCTAGAGGAAGCCACACATTTTCAAAGGCGCACCAGCCCTTGTGCTGTCTGGATCACCTGAGTCAAACCCAGGCCTGAGTTTCCAAGCACAGACTCCCTTCTCAGCAAAGCTGGTGGTTTGAACCAGCTTTCCTGTGTCATCTGTGAATAACCTGCTTTCTTGACCACTAAAGGCTGTGTGCTGAGCTGCCGGAATCAGCATCTTAAGCCATTAACCCAGATTGCCCATAGACTGAAAGACTCAGCCTTGTCTTCTTCCACTTCCATAGTGAGGAAGTGTTTACTTCTGAGACAATTCAAGGTTGGCAGATTTTTCAGTCTGACTTTGGCACTTCTTCTCTTTGGATGGCTTCGTTTTGGGGTGTCTTCCCTTAATCACTGGCTTAACACCATTCTATAATAAAAAGGTCACACAGGCTGTGTACAGAGCACCCATAATAGCTGGCAGACTGTCAATCCTGTTAGCCTCCATGCAGCTAGTAGAGGTGCTGGCCACGCACCCAGCATGGAGGAACATCTCCAGGAGAAGAGCCACCACAGGAGGGCAGAGGGAAGAGGCCGGCAAGGGCCACAGACCACAGCAAACACAGGGAACCAGGAGCACAACTCCTGAGGTGGCAGGGGAGGGGGAGCGCCCTGCTGAGCCATGATCTTTACGAAGGACTCTCACTTACCAGGAGCTGCAAACGGGTTAGTTAGCTGGGTCCTGAGAGCTATAATCCTACCATTTAGGAGACTGAAGCAGGAGAATTGCTGCAAGTTCTAGGGCTACCTGGGGTACTTAGTAAGTTGTGGACAATCCGGGATATAGGGCGAGACTCTCTGGTGCAAAATCCCCAAAAACTAAAAATAAAGAAAAAAATTAATTTAATATATAAAAATACATTTTTAAAATGCTCACAATTATGGAGGGTCAGGCCCACCCAGACAGTGAAGCTTGTATGGTTCTTTCACATACTATTTTTAAAACATTTTTATTACATTAGAGAGAGACAGAGACAGAGACAGAGAGAGAGAGAGGGGAGAGAGAGAGACAGAGAGAGAAAATGTGTATGGTGGTCAGAGAACAACTTTTAAGAGTGAGTTTTCTCCTCCCACCACGTGGGACCCAGGGTCAGAACCCAGGTCCTCAGACCTCTCTGGCTCTCATACCCTGTTCTATCTCATACCCTGTTCTATCTCAGACCCTGTTCTATCATCTCATACCCTATTCTATCTCATACCCTATTCTATCTTAGGTCCATCTCAAGGCATAGCCTTCAACTAAGGCCAAGGACAGCAGAATTCACCTGTAAGGGGCTTAGTACAAGGGCAGGGCCGTCACCACCTGCACCGGCTCTGCGCACACTCCTTGATCTGCATTACATAATCCCAGGTTGAACATAGGTAAGAAGCTGCCATCATCTGATTATTTCTACCTACAAAAAGGGGGAACTTCATATGGTTCTTTTTAGGTTTATAAATAGAATGGTGTAAAGATTCTCTTTGGACCTGAACATCAGTCTAATCCTGTGCACTTTTCAGATTCGCTGAATTTGAGAACTAAACACCCAGATATTTATGTTTCTGCTTCTCGTAGAGTATCTCTCTCTCCCTCCCTTTTCATGGATATCAAGTATTTCATAGATATGTAACCCTGTGTGCCAAGTTGTGGGAAGATTTAACTCTCAATATGAAATCAAGGATGTGATTTCTGGTGTAGTCAGTAAACTTTATACAAGAGGTGAAAGCATGTGTGGTAATCATACCCTGCTAAATATACCTGGTCCTAACAAGCAAACAGACTCAGCTCTTAGTCCAAAGAAAATCTGAGAGGAAAGAAATAAAACTGTTCACCTCTGGAAAAAGCTATTATTACTGTCTTTGCAGTATCAGGAAATTTTTATTTATTCTGCAACATCTTTTTACTAGGTCAGAAGGTGTAAGTCAGAGGGCCTGGCTTTGTCCCTCAGGGCTGAAGAGCCTTCAGAAGAAGTCGGACTATGTTATCAAGGAGTTCCCTTCGTATTTCACATTGTTTCTTGATTTATGGGTTTTTAATGCTCATGGAATTGTCAGAGTTGCCGAAGCCAACATAGGCTTGCTGCAATCTGCTTGAATTTGCTCAGACCATTAAAGAACATAAACACAAACCAATGGGAAGAAGCTACGGTAGACTGACATCCGCTGTAGGAAGCATCCCCTTGGCCCTAGCTTTGTATAAATGATGGCTCATCATAGAAGCAGGAGATGACCCACTTAACAATTTCCAGGCCAGTAAACTTTTGTCCAACTTCAAAAACAAATTTTTATTCTCTCCTTTCATCAGAAGTTTAGTATAAATTAAGCTTAATGAGAACAAATTACCAGAAGGAAAAATAATGTCTGTCATCACCAGCCCAGATGACAAAGGCAGATCAAGAAGTGTGTGTGTGTGGGGGGGGTAAGAATAAAGAGAGGTTCAGAGAAACCTTCAGACAACATTCTCAGGGGAAAAAATAACTTCCAAATGTCTGGATCATAAATTGCCAAGAACTGGGATCAAGTCTTGATCCTCCCACTGATAGGCAGTGGGACTGCGAACAGTCAGTTTCTTATCCCCAACGGTCCTGAAACCCATGTTTTATCTGGATCTCCTAGACTGTAGTCATCAAGGTTTCCCAAGAATAAAATGGAATTACATGGCAGCTTAGGTTCCTTCCAAGGGGAGCGTCACTGTTTCTTTCTCCTTAATTAGCTGGTGGCATTGCCAACTTCTCCCCAGGCATTGTCTTTATCCAGCAAATTCTTATTTAGAAGGCTCACATTACAATGATCCCGTACACTTTATCTGGATTGGCAAATTTAAAACCCCCATCCACCGATTTATGTTTTGTTGAAACTGGTTCAGTGGAGGAAGCATATCTAAAAGGCCTGTAACTAAATTCCTTGAAGGCAAAGTGCAGATAAAAGGCCCCATCGAATTCCATCTATACGAGCAAATGAGTGCACATATGCATCTGTGCACCCAGGCATGTATGTATGCACAAAGGCAAAGAGGTCACTGTGGTGCGAGGTAGGAAGGCCCCCACACAGTGTTGTGCATCAGGACAACTCTATTCTGGAATAAACTTGTTCAGAGATATGGTCCCAAGTGGCCGGTGATAAGTGTTGCTCAGACATCAGAGTTCTGACACAGGCTGACTGTTTCATTTTCTGTCTCTGTGTCAGATTATTACAAGGAAGAAGAGGAAAATATACCCAGAATCAGAAGCAGTGATGCATGCCTGTAATCCCAGCCTTTGGGAGGCAGAGGTAGGAAGATCACCCCAAGTTCAAGTACAGCCTGATCCACATAGCAATTGCCAGACCAGTCAGGATGTCATGGCAAGACTCTGTCTCAAAACAAAAAAGGGGCTGGAGAGATGGCCTAGCGGTTAAGAGCGCCGACCGCTCTTACAGAGGACCCGGGTTCGATCCCCAGCACCCACATGGCGGTGGAGAACTGTCTGAAACTCCAATTCCAGGAGAACTCCAGTTCCAGGGGAATCCGACACCCTCTTCTGACCTCTGCGGCATTGCACGACACGGTGCACACACCTGCATGCAGACAGTACATTCATACACATACCGAAATAAATAAAAATTAAAAAAAAAATTAAAAAAAAAAAAGAAGCATGTGTTGTCCCCCAGAGGTTTGGAAGATGCTTTTAAAAATAGACAAGAGCCAAGACAGAAAAACAAAAGACCTAGGGAAATAGTTATAAAAAGTGAAAACATATTCTTGAAAAGGAGGAAAGAGCTCAGGAAAGATAAAGCAGAAGAGACCCAGGGATAAAAGGAAATATGTGGACATGAAAACAAGGGGGGCAAAGGAAATTATTAAGAAAAGAAAGTGGGGGCTGGAGAGATAGCTTAGTGGTTAAGAGCACTGACCGCTCTTGCAGAGGACCCGGGTTCGATCCCCAGCACCCACATGGCGGCTAAGAATGGTCTGTAACTCCAATTCCAGGAGAACTCCAGTTCCAGGGGAATCCGAGACCCTCTTCTGACCTCCGCGGCATTGCAGGACACGGGTGCACAGACCTGCATGCAGACGGTACATTCATACACATACAGAAATAAATAAAATTAAAATTTGTAAAAAGAAAATACCAAAAAAAAAAAAGAAAGAAAAGAAAGTGAACACAGGAAAAGACTGAGAAGCTAAGGAAAATCCCGTTTGGTAAGCCTGCAAACAGCGCCTTTACTGACCTTGGTCACTGTAAATAAGAATTCTAAAATTGCTTCATAGTTCAAATTTGTCCATCTCTTAGTCATCTTTTCCTTTTCTCCTACTATCAAAAGAACAACTCTTTCTGACCTAAGTGAGGCTCTTGCTGATGTAAAACTGAACGTCTGACTGTGCTGTGCGTGTGACTCCTCCGGGGAAGCATCCTCTGTAAGCGACACGGCATGTGCTGGAGGCATTCGGAGGGCTGGAGAAGAAACTGGACTGTGTAGCTCTCCGCCATGTGGCCTTCGATCCAACCCAAGTTATCATCAAGAAGGAGGGAACTCACTGTCCCACTGCAGAGTTGTGTCTACAAGTGTGCTTCCAGAGTCTGCAGACAGATGCAGGGCCTGAGACTCCCCTCTGACTACCCACCTAAGCAGCAAACTTTGGATGCAAAAGAAAGTTCCAGACACCAGTGTTTCTGGGCTGGTTCTACCTGTGACATCTGAAGGAGCTGAGCGTGAAACATTTGTGTTTGAAATAAAGCAACAGAGAGGGATGCACACACAGTAGCTTGTGTGGAACGCAGTCCCCCAAGTATCACAGCTATTATGGTCCTGGGTTCCAGCCACTCCCTTCCTCCTGTGCTCCACTGCTCTAGCTGTGTAGAACTCAGCTCCGGCTGCATGCATGTGGTGGCATATGCAGGAGGTGGGGAGTCAACTGGAGGGGAGCCCCATATATGTGGCCTTTGGACGGTTACCCCCCATGCTGCGGTGGGACTTTGGGTTCTGCTGGGTATATTGGGATCACCCACACTTCTACAGGTAACCCCTCACCCATGCTCTTGCTATCAGGCCCACAAACTCACTGACTCAAGAAGCTGGTCATGGTCTGTTGCTAGTCCTCTATCTCGAGTGAATAGACGTATATTCGTCTTCTCAGGAAGAAGAGCCTAGCACTGTGTCCATTACTAATAAAGCATCATGACCAAAGGCAATGTATAAAAGAAATGGCTTGTTTTGACTTTCAGTTGACAGTCCGTAAAGAAAGCTGAGGAGGGTGGGACAACGGGAGAAGGAGCTGGCTGATGACACCTTTATCCTTAGGAAGCCGAGAGAAAGAACAGGAAGTTGGGGGAAGCTACAAACAAATCCTCCTAAATGCTGGCCACTTGTCAGAAAAGCTGCAATCACCGGCACTGCAATCACTTCAGACACCGATTGTGGCAGACAGAGGTGAGCACAGACCGCTCTGTGGGTAAGCCCCTCTGTGACAGGCGTCCTAGCTCTGTCCTAGGTTCAGAACAGCTCTCCCCAGCATCGCTGGAGTAGTCTGTGTGGCTGCCTGTGCTGGGCTCTTTGCTGCTGCTTTTCTGACAGTTGCGTACTCTCATGACACAGTAACACAGAGGAAGCAAGAGGGAGCAGTGGTGACCTCCGGCTTGGCCAGCAGCTGTGTGTCGTGGGAAACTGTCACGGCTCCTACTCAAAATGTGGATGCTCAGCACTCACGAGACCATAACGAAGTCTGAGGAGCTTTGAATTTAACTCTGAACAACTTGCCTTCACTTTCGAGTTCACAAAGACAAAGGTAATTATTAAGAATTCATCTCAAAAAGACAAAAAAAGAATTCATCTCTTTGGAGCTGGAGAGATGGCTTAGTGGTAAAGAATACCAGCTGCTCTTGCAGGGGACCAAAGTTCAGTCCCCAGCACCCAAATAGCAGCTAACAATCATCTCTTACTCCAGGTCCAGGGGCTCCAATACCCTCCTCTGGCTCTGCACATAGCGCACATGTACACAGCACACTTACATACATGTAGGCAAGACAATGATACACATAAAATAGAATAAATAAGTAATAAAATTAAAGACAAAAGAATTCTCATCTCCTTATGCAATTCTGCATACTGATCTGGGAGTGGTGACTTGGATTTTACATACTGCCAAGAACCAGTTCTCAGAATCATCACCAAACTCAAATGGCATGGGGGGGTAGGAGTGCCAACCACTGAGAACTGGCACCTGTGGAAGGAGTACCCTCCCCTCTCAAGGGCTTCAAAGAATAGAAACTACCCAGGGAAGGATCCCAGAGCTTGGCACCATCAGAATGGAGAAAGACTAAGAACACCTTCTTAGGCTATATTATTTTTGAAATCTACATCTCTAAAGTGTCTGATTGCTGAAATCAATATAAATGGACCTAGTATTCGGGTGTTAAAAGAATCTTGTGTGATAAACCCAGGTATTCAGTTTGCTAATTTTAAGCAAATGATATGTAAATAACTTGATCAGTTAAAGGAAGGAAAATGGTGCCAGGTATGGTGGCACATATCTTTAATCCCAGCACTTGGGAGGCAGAGACAGGTGGATCTCTGTGAGTTCAAGGCCAGCCTGGTCTACAGAGTGAGTTCCAGGACAGCTGGGGCTACAGGGAGACCCTGTCTCAAAAAGACAAAAAAATAAAAATAAAAAAAAGAAGGAAAAGCTAATCAAGGACTAATCCAGTGTGGGTTCTGAATGACAGTGAGCATCGCTCTCATGAATATGATGCTATGGTGACACTTAAAAACTACAGTGTGGGTTGCCTAGGGCTGGGGAGATGGTTCCGTCAGTAAAGTCCCTTAGAAGCCTTAGAAGCACAAGGGCCTGAGTTCGAGCCCCAGAACCCACATAAAGAAAAGTCAGACATGGTGGTGAAAGTTTATAATCCTAGCACCTGGAAGGTGCAGACATGGAGGCAGGCTGATGCGTGGGGCTTGCCGACCAGCCAGCCTAGTCTATTGTCCAGTTCAAGTCACTGAGAGACTCTGTGTCAAAGAAAGCAAGGAGGATGGAAGCCTGGGAGCACCACCTGAGGTTGTCCTCTGGTTTCAGCACACACTCACATATGTGTACACAGGCACAGATGCAGTCATGCACATACACATAAAAAAGAACATGGGTAGAGTAGATCAAGGTCTAGTATTGATGTCAATTTCCTGAACTATACTACAATTACCCTTAAGTTTACACAGTGAAATATTCAGGTATTAAAGAATCACAATGCATGCACAGCCATGTTTATTGCAGCTCTCCTCACAATAGTGAAGAGCTGGAACCAACTCAAGTGCCTCTCAACCGAGTGGATAGAGAAAATGGGGTACATCGACATAATGCACTTCTATGCAGCAGAAAAGAAAGATGACATCATGAAATTTGCAGGCAAATGGATGGAACTAGAAGACATTATGCTGAGTGAAGTAACACAGTCCAAGAAAAACAAATGATGAATGGTATCCTTCATTTGTGGATGCTAGCACCAAGTACCTAGTTGTAAGGCAAACTGAGCAACATTAATGTTATATTCCTCTTTGTCTGAAATCAATTGTGCTCTTATAATGTGAATCCCTTAACAGGCTCTAGAATTAACCTACCACTTATTTTCAGACTTTGTAATCTTAGTATATGGGTGGAAGGTATATATGTATATTTTAGAGTAATATAAAATTAAAAAGGGCCGGGCATGGTGGCACATGCCTTTAATCCTAGCACTTGGGAGGCAGAGGCAGGCAGATCTCTGTGAGTTCAAGGCCAGTCTGATCTTCATAGCAAGTTCCAGGACAGACAGCGAGAGCTACAGGGAGACCTTGTCTCAAAAAAAAAAAAATTTAAAAGGAAAATTATGATAGGACTGGAGAGATGGCTTAGCGGTTGAGAGCACCAACTGCTCTTCCAGAGGACCCGAGTTCAATTCCCGGCACCCACATGGTGGCTAGGAACCGTCTTTAACTCCAGTTCCAGGGGACTCCAATGCCCTCTTCTGACCTCTGCGGCATTGCACAACATGGGTGCACAAACCTACATGCAGACAGTACATTCATACACATAAAAAAAATAATAATAAAGTATAAAAAAGTTTAAAATGGTAATCCTGTAACTATGATGTTGGAAATATACAGTTTTTGTTTTTAGACAACATAATTTTAGTATAGGCGCTTAATATATATTATATATATATATATATATAGATTATGATATATATATATACAAAATAAAAAAAAAAAAAAAAAAAAAAAAAAAACAACAAAAGAACTGGGACAAAAAACTGACTGAAACAGTAAAGTTCTTCACAAACCAATAATCCTCTGCTTTGAAAAACTTTTAAAAGACTCAGAAAATGATACAAGACATGTATGGCAGAATGCACGAACTCAGGTGGGGTGGGGGGCATGGAAAGGAAAATGAGTCTAAATTGGACTGAGAAATGATGTATGAAATGCACAAAACTTCAATAAAAATAGTTTAAAAAGCAAAAAAAAAATCACAATTCCTCCAATCTCCTTTAAAACAGTTCAGATATATATACATACGTACACATACATATACATATATACATATATGTGCATGCAGACACATGTATTTCTCATTGTTTCTATATTTATCTTTCTTTTCATATATCCCCACATGTATGTGTGCATATGTATGAGGAAAAGAGGGAAAATAAGACAAAATATTCATTTTAATCAGGCATTTTCATAAAGGATATATGTGAGTTCCTTGTACTATTCTTGCAAATTTTCTATCATTTAAAACATTATCAGAAAGTAGGAAGTTCTGAAAAGTTAACACAGAATAGAGGAACTGACCAATTTCTTAAACAAACAGCCTATTGTATGCATAGGCACTCCTGACTACCCTGACATCAAAGTCTTCATCCCGAGGCTGCAGGATCCACAAAGAGGCAGGAAAGCCAAGACTCCAGTGTGCACCTTGAGAGTTTCCTGTTGACTTTCTGCACAACTGCCGTGCCCTGTCATCACTTGATGGTACCATTTCCGTATCTTAAAATCTCAAGGTTCAGACAAAAATCTTTTGTTCCAGTCCTAGTCAGCTTGACTCAGGTATGGACAGCTGCAGAGGACCAAGTGGAGGGCAAGGAGGAAGTGCAGGAGACTCTGCAGATGGCTGCTGTGCCCCCTGTGGAGCAGGCGGGCTCCAGAAGCTCCCCAACTTGGTGGCCCTGCAAGCCCTAGCATTTCATGGTTTCTCCCGGAGGTTCAGGGAAGATTCTCCCGAGCCTCAGGGACCAGATGCTAAATTCTCTTTCTGAAAGCCAGCAGTGGTATTTGTGGTTATGACCAGATTATACGCACAGGCAGGGCTACACACCTTCTCAGGAAAGTGAGTTTCTGGGGCTCATGACTCACTGTGTCTCTATTAGACAGGTAACTATTGTTTGGCTGAGACACAAAAACAGGTAGCTTAACTAGCAACTGGAGCTTGTGGCCTTTGTCATAGCCCAGAGGTGATCACCTGCTGGGCCCTCCATGGAATTTCCACTCCCTGTGAGAATCAAAAGCATAATTGAAATTTTAAAAAAATACGCTGTTGGTCTCCAGGTGTTTCTTGCCTTGGCCAACGTCCGCCCTCTCAATTGTGTTTCCCAGGAGTGAGAGGTTTGAAATGGGCACCAGATCGGAAATAGCATGCAACTAGTCAGACTGGAAGTCTCCTTCCAAGCTTAGTTAGCGGCTCTTGTTCTGCTTAAAGAATGGCTCCTCCTGGGGCTGGAGAGATAACCTAGCAGTTAAGAGCACCGACTGCTCTTGCAGAGGACCCGGGTTCGATCCCCAGCACCCACATGGCGGCTGAGAACCATCTGTAACTCCAATTCCAGGAGAACTCCAGTTCCAGGGGAATCCAACACCCTCTTCTGACCTCTGTGGCATTGCACGACATGGGTGCACAGACCTGCATGCAGACAGTACATTCATACACATAAAGAATAAATAAAATTTTTAAAAGAAACAAATAAAATTTAAAAAAGAAACAAAAACAGACCAGAATTAAGGAAGAAAAGCAGCAGGAAGTGGATTGATCCAGCTGTGGACCCTGTGTGGACAGTGGCTGGACACTGATATTTCTACCCCAACCATTCTAGATGCCCACTCCTGGGACAATTCCATAACCACCTAGAGCCCTCCCAGCACTCCTTCCTAGGCAGGGAGAGCTCGTGCTGGGCTTAGGTCATAGGGCAACCCTAGCCACCTGACCCTAGCCACCTGACTGGTCCTCGAGGGAGGGGCTGGAACTCAGGGGAGCAAAAGTGAATACCAACATTTAAAATCTTCAAGGAAACGAAAACTGAGAAAGTCTATATCGAATTGATTATAAGTCAAGACCTCTCATCCTTGACTGACTCTGCTTTGCCTGGCTCCTCTGGCATCCTAGACACGTTGAAGTCTTCCAACTCAGTGCCCTGTTTACAGCCCTTTCTGTGTCCACCCTAAAATAAGGTGAGAATACCTTCAGACCCAGAGCCTTCGTTTACTGTAAACGGCTCATCTTCAGGGCCCGAATCATCATTTCAATGAGAAGAAATGTGTTTAGCCAGAAGCACAGTCAGCTGGCTTGTCTCTGAACTCTCTCCCTCTGCACAGGGTAGAGGATTTTCAGGGTTTCAAATACCACCAAGCACCTGGTGGGGTTTCCCTACATTTGAAGGTTAACGATAAGCCTGGAAGAGGAAAACAAACGAGCCAATAAATTCCCTCTAATAACTCTTTCCCTGACATTCAGATGAAGCCTCCAAATACCTCCATTTTCGTGTTGCTAAACAAAGCCACCAGAGATTTTTGGATATCGATTTCACAATGATCCACACCCCTTTGGGGAAGCATCAGTGCTGAACAGGCCCCGGGGTCAAAAAGAACTACTACCAGCCGGGCGTGGTGGCACATGCCTTTAAATCTAGCACTCGGGAGGCAGAGGCAGGTGGATCTTTGTGAGTTCAAGGCCAGCCTGGTCTACAGAGTGAGTTCCAGGACAGCCGGGGCTACAGGGAGACCCTGTCTCAGAAAGACAAAAAAAAAAAAAAAAACTACTACCGTTCACTGACCCGCATGGCCTGCCTTTTGTCTACCTACTCCCCAGATCTGTGTGTTTTATGTTATTTGATGCATGGAGAGGTGGCTTGCCCTCTTTGGGGTAAGTGAATAGGAACTAAGCTAGTGAGATCACTCACAGGCACAAACCAGTAAATAAGAAAGTAAATAAGAAAACACAACCACATACTTTGACTCAGACCTGTAAGAGGGTAACATTAGAGTCCATTCGGAACTGCGAGACTCAGCCACAATGCCTACAACAGCCCTTCCACCTCTCAAAGACACCCACAAGATCTCTAGTGGGGGCATCAGCTGTGAGTCTCCAGCTAGCCTGCCTGGCCTGATCTCCCTCCTGAGGTATCTCTTGATACCTCAAAGGGGTTATTGATGGCCACGCATCCTGCGCCATCTTCGTTCCCTGTCACTTGTCTGGGAATCAGAGAGGCTGCAGCGCTGCAGAGTAGCTCTGAGAAACTGCCTCCATCCTTGGAGATACGGAAGAAAAGACCCCGGTATCCAAGGCCGTTCAATACTGTGACACCTGGGAAGGACTCTTGCTGCCTGTCATCCACCTCTCTTCCAGATGGCCATTATCTGCTATCGCCTAATGCTGCTCTACTCTTGTCTGTCATCCACACTCTGCTCCTACCCCTGTCCTCTGTCACCGGTCTATCATCTATCACCCATCCGTCATCTGTGTATTATCTATCCATCTGTCCATCTGTCTAGTCATTTATTTTGATCCAGATGTTCCCATAGCCTAGAATGTCTATGAAGTACAGCGTTCTCCCCTGCACCAGAACGACCAGTGTAGCCACAGACCCTGGCACGTTTCAAGGCTAGCACAAGTGTCAGGCCAGCTGCAGACATGATCTCATGCCTTGCATTCATTCACAGAGTTTGTTGTTTCAACGCCATTTTATACAGCTGGATTCAGGCCATCAGAAGAGGAAATTAGGTCATGACTCCTAAATACCATTGCTGCAGTTGAAATCCCAGGAAGAGGGCATTTTTCACCATTTTTAATGAAGAGAAAAACATGTCCTTGGAATAGTTAATTTATAAAATATGATAATGTTGTAAGAACAAATGAAGTCATCTATAATTGATGGGAAGGTTTTTATTCAGTTACTATTTGTAAACTGCAAAAATTCACAAGACATTAGTTTGACACAAATGATTCCACTCCAGAACCAAGCTAGATGCGAGAGCTCAGGAGGGCCCAATAGCAGAAACCAGTAGTCACTCAACACTCATTTGATTAATTGATCATACCCAATTTGGTCCCCAGAAAAAGAGGTGAAATAACAATGTTCATGAAAGATAGACATAAATCAAGTAAGGGCTGCGATCAATTGTCCTTTCTTCAGTGAAGAGATGCCAAGGGTGGCGGGCCCTGCCAGCGACGGCAGCCAGGCCTCCTCTGCACTTTCCCCTCGTCACCAGAGGAGGCTGTGAGTGACTGGGATGGACAAGCCTGACCGAATGCTAGTTATGAGCTAGCCCTGGCAAGTGGAGTCAGGACAGACAGACCCTACTTTCAAAGGAAAACCATGGGAAATGTGTTCTGAGATCCAAAGTCCTTCCATCCAAATGTCTCGAATAGACTTCCGGGTTTTCTCTGCTTGGTAAATTTATACCAGCGCTAGGGAGACAGCCATGCTGTGGTGATGGGACAGAGGGAGCAGGTTCACAGCAGAGCACCAACCAAGTGAAGAGCTTCAGGGAGGGAAGTCCCTCAGGCCCTCAGATCCAAAGCCAGGGCCTGGTTTTTCCCTGACCTACATAAGCCTCTGTATCTAGAAGAGGCCACATCATCTGAACGGGCACCACTCAGAGGGTACGGCATTGTCCCCTGAAGTTTTGGGGAACACCACACCTTCCCCATGTGCCTCCTCTGTGCGTTTTCTCCCGAGTAGGTGTCCTGGGGTGTGCTTTTAGCAGAATTCTGGGTGTAGCCATTTTCTCCCGGCCTTATTAATGCAACACCCCCAAATTGCCATGCAGAGTTCCTGGCTTCAAAATATTGGATTCCTTTTTGAAGAAAGATCTCTTTGGCCTTCTGGAACTTGGGAACTAGAGCGTCATCTTATAGCTTTCCTCATTTCCCCTGACTGCCCGGCACCTGCAAGTTATCAAACTTCCATTTTGGAAGCACAGCGCCACCAAGGCATCTGGACGCTGCTTTTCCTCCCCCACATACTGATCTTCCATTTCTTCGGCTGGCCTCCATGCTCGGGTCTGGAGACACTCTGTGACGGAACATGGGGTGCTGTGGTTTGGCTGTCTTCTGCCTCCCAACACGTTTCAGTTACTAACAAGGACATTGGACAGTCTTCTGACTGTCTGCCCCAGCACCTGCCTCACACCCACCTGAATGATTGGATGCTCATTGTTGGAAGAGTGGGAGAATTTCTATGGAAATGGGGATGCAACTTCCTTTCTGTAGTATAGCATGGGCCAATTTGAGCAACAGCAACAAAACAGGTAACCAGAAACCAATTTCTAACATGAAGATCATTTTTTAATTAAAAAAATTACATAGGGGCTGGAGAGCTGGCTGAGCAGGTAAGAGCACTGGCTGCTCTTGCAGTGGACCCAGACTTGATTCCCAGCACCCACATGGCAGCTAACAACTGTCCATAACTCCGGTTCCAGGGGGTCCAACATCCTCTTCTGTCTTCCAAGGGCACTGAGCAACACAGGTACACCTACCTATATACATGCAATACATTCATACACATAAAAAAATTAAAAATAAATTTAAAAATAAATAAAATATATTTAAAAACATATATAACACATACCTATTCCCTCACAGAGAAACACCAGTAAAGGTTATTTCATAAAATAGATAAATTTCAGATGTTGCTATGTGTTAATAGATCTTTAAATGAATTTACATTTTATTTGTATGGATGTGTTCACATGTGTGTATGTACATATGGAGGCCAGATATAAGTTTCACATGACTTCCTCCAAAAAAAAATAAGGTTATTTTTTGAGACAGGGTCTGTCACTGGACCTAGAGCTCAGTTATGGCTAGACACTGGCCCACAATCCCTCCATGCCCGCCTGTCTCTAATTCCCGAGCACTGGGATTACAGGCACTTGTACCTGGCTTTTTATATGGGTGCTGGTAATCGGAG
The DNA here is from genome assembly GCA_009823505.1 of Rhizomys pruinosus. NCBI lineage: Eukaryota > Metazoa > Chordata > Mammalia > Rodentia > Spalacidae > Rhizomys > Rhizomys pruinosus. The sequence continues at coordinate 235,749 of VZQC01015660.1, forward strand.
TTGGGGTCATCATGGTTACACGGCAAGGCCCTTTACAGCTGAGCTATCTCCCAGCCCATGTAATTCAATCTTTGTTGGCATTTATTTATCGTACACAGTACTGGATTTCATAAGAGCATTTCCATACAGGTGTATACTGTACTTTGACCCTAGTTAATCAAAAGGGTGTCTGTATACATTTAAAAAAGAACAATGCATATGTGTAGAAGATAATACAGGCATGCATGGCATAGCTACAACTTACAGATGCCTCATGGTAACACTGGATAAATGGGTCCTAGATGTAGATCAGCCCATAAATTGAAAACTTCAGAGTGGGAAGAAACACCACACTTCACTTGAGTTGTGCCTATACCAAGATAAGCATCCAAAGACCTCAGGTCAGACTGTGTCTGTGCCTCCTAGCCCTGTGAACCACGTGTGCTGCCTAATCACCCTGGGCTACATGTCCTTCATCTGCAAGGTGGCAATGGCCAGGCCCGATGGTGTCCATGTGATTCTCAAGCCAGACTGTAGCTCTCAAGATAAAGAGCACAACACCCCGAGCCCCGATCTGGCCTTTGCTTCTCTCTGTCTCTTGAGCACATGAAGACAGACCTGCCTCACAAGAGCAGAAGTGGCAGCATTAACGGACTTGAGCCATATGGTTGGTGACATTTATCCACCACTGGCTGTGCTAGATTTAAACCGATGACCTCCTCATGAGCACCTGCTTCCCAATCTACCAGGACACTCACCCAACAGAAGTCCAGCTAATCCTTGTCCTCAGATATAATGTACAGTGCTGCTCTCTTAAGCACTGACCTTTCTGTTTGTTGTGGTGTCTGTGAAGATCTTCAGAGAAGGGATTATGGCCGAGAGCAGCCAGCACAGTGTCACTTTTGTAGATGAGATGCCACCAGAGAAACGGCAAGTCCATAAATAGCTTCCTTTATGTAACCCATTATTCCCAACAAGAAGCCGTGGGCTTGAGTCTATTTATTTTAGCTCATTTTTCTTATGTCATCTGGTAAGATTTAGCCATAAGTGTGGCAGCTGCAGTTCAAACAACCATGTTGCTCAGGGCAGGCTGACGGTGTGCTACCATGGAGGATGCCAAGGACATCTTTCCCATGTGAGTGTCAGAGTATGGGCCCTGCACTAACATACACTCACACCTTGAGAGAAGTGGGTCAGGGCACGGTTCAGGGGGCCACAGCTGCTCAGCCCTCACCCCAAGGGTAGTCAGAGCACCAAGATCAAAGGGAGTTCAGAGGGAGTAAAAGCACGACCCTAATTCAATACAGGAATGTCATCATGAAGAAAACAACAACAGGAAGCAAACCAAAAGACAAAAAATAAAGGAGTTAAGATCAGGCTCTGGCATCGGGAATCAGCCTGCCAAGGCAGAAGGCATGCTGGGTGGGGAGGGCTGCTCACTCCCCTAGATTAATCAGAGAGCTCAGAGTTGGCTGTTATTTCCAAATGTACCATTGCCAAGAAACAACATAAGCCACTTAATTCCTTCCCACAATCTAGAGTTATTAGCTGTTGTACAAGCCAAATACTTTTAACAAAACCCCAGGAAAAGCGAAATCCACCAAAGGTGGAAGACTTAAGCCAGGAGATGGGTAATCACAACTGGGTCCCCATCTTATGCAGAGCCCAACAGAAAGCCATCCTAGGGTACTGGTAAAAAGTAGCTAGCTTTGCTGGTTAGCTGCTGACACCTTCCAAGAAACTGTTTTGTCAATCACTTTGGGGAGAGACATAAAGACAAGGGGCACTGCTTGTCATAAGAATGGGAATTATGGAGCTGGAGAGATGGCCTAGCGGTTAAGAGCACCGACCGCTCTTGCAGAGGACCCGGGTTTGATCCCCAGCACCCACATGGCGGCCGAGCCNGGACCGGCTCTTGCAGAGGACCGGGTTTGTTCCCACAGCACCCACATGGCGGCTGAGGCCTTTGATACCTCCAATTCCAAGGAGAACATCAGTTCACAGGATATCACACACCCTCTCTGACCTCCGCGGCGTTGCACGTCCACGGGGCACGGACTTCATGCATGCAATAAAAAATTCATACACATATGGAAATAAATAAAATTAACAAAAAAAACAAAAAAAAAAGACATGTGCTTGCTTTTAAAAAAAAAAAAAAAAAAAAAAAGACATGGGAATTCTTGTCTGGGGGTGGTGTGATGGCGCACAACTTTATCATAGTACTTGGAGGCAGAGCAGGTGGATCTCTGTGTGTCAAGTCCAGCCGGTTACACAGCTGAAGTTCCAGCGACAGCTGAGGCTATAGGGAGACCCCGTCTTTTTTTTTTTAATAATAACTAAAAAAAAATAATCATAATAATAATACTAATGGGACAATTACTGGTGGTTGGAGTCTCTCTGTGGGTATAAAAGACAAAGAAAATGTAAGGGACCATCTCACCGTCCACTGTTAAAGATTCTTTGTAAGTAGGCTCGGGTAAGGATCAGTCCAAACCCAGACAAAAGGGGAGGAACCTGTGATTTGGACACCTTTGAGGCAGAATACCTTCCCGCAGTGGTGGATGCTGAGCACCCCACCCGGTGAGTCATTCTTGGGGCTGAGAGTTCCCAGAAGGCACATTCATGACCTGGGAGAGTGACACACAAGCAGCCAGGATCCTTCGGGTGCCCAGGTTGCTTAGTGAGGGATCAGGTGCCAAGCCTGAAGAAAGAAGGCTGAAGCAATGAAGCTCTCCTAGAACAAGGGTCCTTCTGAGATGCCAGGGCCAGTATTGATTCCATCGGTCCAGGAGGACAGCCTCCTGCCAGAGGGCGTGGGCACCATGGGCAGCAGATGACAAAGGCAACCAGGACTCAAAGTTTGAGGCTGAACTTCACTACCATGATTCCAGACCAGGAGTTCATGGTGCTGAGGAATGTTTTAGAGCTTGAGCTGTCACTTGTCATGGTCTTCCATGATGATATCCACCAGTCTGATTGCAAGTGCTACCGACTCAGACCCGAATCACTCATTTAAAAGTAGCCATCTAGGTGCAAGTCTCCTCTCCCTGCTCTCTCTCCTCTCTCTCTCTCTCTCTCTCTCTCTCTCTCTCTCTCTCTCTCTCTCTCTCTCTCTGCATTTCATGTCCTCTTCCACTTTCACTCTGTGTGCTCTTTCACTTAAAAATAAATAAATAAATAAATAAATAAATAAATAAAAATAGCCATCTAATTGTGCACATCTACAGGCCTGGCAAGGCAAGAGGGTCTTGAGTTTGAGGCCTGCCAGGGCTACTGCCAAAACTCTGCTAACAAAATCAATTAATTATCTAATAATAAATAAATACTATTAATAGAACATAAATTAATAAGCCCCCCCTTTTTTTTTGGTCTTTTCGAGACAGGGTCTCCCTATAGCCCCAGCTGTTCTGGAACTCGCTCTGTAGACCAGGCTGGCCTTGAACTCACAAAGATCCGCCTGACTCTGCCTCCCAAGTGCTAGGATTAAAGGCATGCGCCACCACGCCCGAATAATAAGCCTTCTTTTAATACATCACTTTAAACCCAGAAAAATGTCCTAATGCTACTGCAGATGACTGCTCTGTACTCGCCCTGATGCAGCTGTTTATTATGTATACTGTTAAAGAATTTAAGAGGGTTTTTGTTTAAAACTGAAAAGCTGCACAAACCCATTTCTACTTTCAGAGATGTTCACCTATTGGTCCCAACTGTAAAGTGAAACTGAATCGAGAAGAGATTCACAGTTCTTGTTCTGGGGGAGATGGTTCACCTACGTTCATCTAACCTATCTGCAGCTGTGGGCTGCCTTTCCTGCCAGGGCACTGGCATTAGTGTCCACAATTTCCCAATGAACAGATTTGTTAATATTGGGAGAGTATGTCTCTTCTCCAGCAAAGAGGCTCTGTGCTGAAGCTGTGCTCCTGTCCCCACTGGCTGTGTGCATGTCAGCTCCCTTATGATTAACGGTTAGCCTTGTATGTGTCCAGTGAAAGGTAAATGCCTGCTGGGACATCTAACTAACTGTAAGTGGCTAGTTTCACATGTATGTATGTATGTTTGTATATTTATGTATGTGTGTGTATTTTTAATTAATTAAATTTATTTTATGTGTATGAGTAGTTTGCCTGCATGTATGTAAGTGCACCATGTTCATGCAATGCCCATAGAGGCCAAAAGAGGGCATGAGATTCCCTGGAACTGGAGTTATAGATGGTTGTTAGCTGCCATGTGGGTGCTGGGAACCTAACCCAGGTCCTCTGAAAGGGCAGCCAGTGCTCTTAACCAGTAAGCCATGTCTCTGGCCCCATATGGGTTTTTCAGACAAGAGTTTCACTATGTAGACCAGGTTGGCCAGGATCTTGTGAGCTATCCTCCTGCCTCTGTCTTACAGCTGCCGGGATTACAGGCTTGCTATATTCCTGACTTATTATTGGTAGTATCAGAGCTGAGAAAGAGTCTGGAGGGAAGACGGATTTGAGGACTTTCTTCCCCAGAGTTCTTTGTTAATCAGAACAAAAATGAAGCTAGGGTGATAGTCGGGGGAACCTGGGGCTGCTCACAGCTGCCTCTGCTTCATCCTCAGGGTGTCTGGGCCAGGCTCTGGCAAAGTGAGGCACAAGAGGCTTAAAAGTATGGCACAGTAAGTCTCACTGCTCAATCCTACCTGGTGAGTACTTGCCCAAGCCTCCTAAGGCAAAATGATTTGTAGAACCAATATCATGTCACTCCCTGGTAACTTAAAACACACACATACACACAACCAATGCTATACATTGGGTGCAGCCAATGTCACATCATACAATTGCCTTGGCAACCCTTCCACTAATTTGCATAAAGGAATACAGAAGAAGTAGTCCCATAACTCAAACCTCTCAAGACTCCCCTCTTAAGAAAGGTGAGTAGCTTTTAATAAGATCAGAGCCAAGAGATGGTGCCCTGGGGCAGCCAGTGCAGTCCACACAGTAGTCCATGCACTTCACAGAATGGCCTCTGTCTGGTTCTCCAGCAGCTGCAAGGTTTGCTGTCCTGTCACTGTCACTCAGTTGCCAGCCTCCCTAGATCTCATCATTGGTCAGCCATCTTTCTCCCTCTCCCTCTTCTCTCCTTCTCTCACTCAGCACACTCAGAACTCAGCAGGGTCCTCAGCACAGCCCACCTGCTTTAGAGAACCTCCAAGAACCTGTGCTGTACACGGCGTTCTGTACACAATGGCCTTCTTTCCCCTCCCCTGTGCCCAGGGTCAGGCACTGATCCAACAGACAATCTCAGGCCCCTTTATAAGCTTAGCCTTGTGCTCAGCGCTGCCTCAGCATGGAAGAAAAGTGTTTCTTGAATTTGAGAACTTCATGGGCACTCATTTCAAATGAACACTGGCAGCACCAAGCTGTGAACTGCTTCTCAGGATGTCAGAGGTTCTTGAAAAACTGTGCTTCCGGGGATCTCCCAAGACCACCTGAAGCACAGGAGCTGGAACCAACCCAAGTGCCCCTCAACTAACGAGTGGATAGAGGAAATGTGGTACATCTAATGGAGTTCCATGCAGCAGTAAAGAAAGATGACATCATGAAATTTGCAGGTAAGTGGATGGAACTAGAAGATAGTATGTTAAGTGAAGTAACACAGTCCCAGAAAAACAAACGACAAATGGTATCCCTCATCTGTGGCTTACCTAGTAGTAAGTATTTCTTGTCCAAGTAGTTGACAGTGGCCCATACTGGAAAGAACAACAACGACAACAACAGCAACAGAAAAGACTGCGTCAAAGAACTGACTGAAACGGTGAACTTCTGCTTGAAACAGTCAACTTCTATATCGAGAATTTTGAGAAAGACTGAGAAAAAGATGAAAAACATGTTTGGCAGAATGCATGAACTTTGGTGGGGTGGGGGNCTCTGTCACATGAGCAAATCAATAAATTGTGTATAGCTATATATTCATCCTGTTGCTTCTGTTTTAGAGAACTCTGACTAATACGTAACAAATCTTGTACAAATATATATATATATATATATATATATATAACAATTTAAAAAATCAAAAAAAAAAAAAAGAAAAACTGTGCTTCTCCTGAAAAGCCCTCCTTGCTGCTGGTAGGATTCTACCTACCAGGGCCCCTTCCCACACAAACCCCACTTCCTAGATGAACCCCCTTTCCTGTGCAAACCCTCCTTCCTAGGTCCCCATCTTATGTGATCTCAAAGTCAGAATGGAGGACTCCCCTTGTTGGAACTTCACAGTGCTCCTTATAGGACTAAAGGCCTCAAGAAAGAACTGCCTAAGGATCTAGATCCACCCCACATAATATAGAAATCCACCAAATATAGAAATCTATTAGAAGAATATGGAACAGGGGGAATGAAGTGGAGATCCAACAGCTGCATTTTAGAATCAGCAGGAACCAGGGTGGTTCTTGGGTTCCACACATTAAACAAAAAGGTATTTTTCATTGGTGAGGGAAGATCAATGCACTCAGATCGGCAATGTGAGGAAAGCCAAATGCAGTGAGGGTAAGCCTGCTCTCCAAACCACTGTGCATGAGCTATTGCCAGAGGGGAGATGGGGCAGGAATACAGTAGATTCCCACCCCAATGAGCCCACCCCAGTGAGCCCTCCAGTGAGCCCACCCTAGTGATTCTACCCCAGTGAGCCCCCCAGTGAGCCCCCCCCTAGTGATTCTACCCCAGTGAGCCCAAGCCAGTGAGCCCATCCTAGTGATTCTACCCCAGTGAACACTGGAGGGCAGGAGTTATCAAATGCTTCAGAATAAACTCACTTAAAAATTCCTAGGTTTAAATATGTAAAAGTTTAGGTGTGGTAGATCCAAAGAGGATGCCACAGAAGTATTGTGAGATGTGTCCCAACTTGAACCAATAAACACAGAGAAAAATACAGCACTTAAACAGTACAAAACATTTTTATAAAACAAAACCAGTTTTTCCTATGTTCTCTTCCAAGTCTTGATTGTCTATATAAAACGCCTTCTGTGCTCTGAGTTCCCCTGTCTGCCCATCCCATGCACTTCCCCGGGTCAGTTCACGGTCATGTGTGGTTCTCAAAGTGTCATGCAGATCACACATCATTTGCTTATTGAATCGTATAGATGTTTAGGGCAATTCTACAATTCTAATTTTGCTCCTATACATGGCTCCACAATTAATGTGTTCAGGTATATGAATTCTCCTTTCTCTTCCTTCCTTAGGATAAACACCATGCATGAAGCAGGAACATTTGGGACTCCTGAAATACCTTGCCAGATTACTCCAGATTCGCCATTGTTGAGGCCTGACTATCCCAGGCTCTTCATGCTGACCTGGTACTACTGCACACTGCTGGTCACCGTTTACAGAGGAAGTCTCCACCCCAGAACCTCTATGTCGTGGTGAGTGGCAGTGTGGTCAAAAGCCACCATTCGCATGTCCTGATATTGAATGTCTTGGGTTTTATTTTTAAATTACCTTAATGTTTTCTTTGTTCCAGAAAAAAAAAATCAATTTTCTTGCTTTTGAATGTACATAATGGAATTGTTGGGATTTTTGGACCCCTCAAATATTTTGTTAAAAAGAAAAAATTATGTTTATGTAACTTTAATATTAAAACAAAAATTGCTTTCAATCAATTCAAGTTATAAACGTTAAAACTTTGTGTTTTAAAGTTCATCTTGGAAATGTTACTTTGTTAATAAGCCAAAATAAGTTAGCAATTTTATGAAAATCATTCGGAATAACATTTGTTCCACTTATAAACTTTGTATTTAAACAAAAATTATTGTAGCTCCATTAACACATTTAATATGGCTTATTTTCTTTGTTAGTAGACCTATTAAGACAATTTTTCTGAGTTCCTTTAGAACCACGTTTTGGTAAATTAAACCTGTGCACATGAGTTTCTTAGCTGTTACAATATTCTAAATAAGCTAGGCAAGATTTAACTTAAAATCAAAAGTCTCAATATATTTCACATCACAGTGTCAAGACTAACCTGTTGTTAGAGGCAGCACGAGCATTTTTAAACTCAGACGCCTGCTCTATTATAAAAATACTGATACTGTTTGGTTTTTTTCAAACATCTATAACTTTGAGGTGATCTGACCTGGATGCTGCCTGAATTCTCACTTGTAACTCTGGGGTACACAGGGCTAGTGTAGACACAGGATGCTGGGAGTCTCGAGCAGTGACCTTGGAATGCAGATCAGGTATCCAAATAGTCTCAAGCTCTGTGGCTCTCACCAAGGTCTGAAACTCTTCTCAGCTGGGTTGTTTGGCTGTCCTGGGCACTTAGATGGCTTCCATCTCTAACCTCCTTTGACTCTGACTACATTTTGTGTTCCTTTTTCATTTTTATCTTACCAAGCTCCACAATTCTGATGGAGACTAAGGCAAAAGCCAGGGGGGAATCTTGACACCCTGCAAGCATCCGCCTGGTTGCTCAGTCTCCCCTTCAAAGTTCATCTGACTGACCGTGGTGCCCATTTTGAATCTTTTACCTTCTCACCAAATTCATATCTCCTTTTCTATTTTCAACCTTTAAGGTCAAATCTTGGACATCTTTGACTTGACTAGTGAGTACTATGTGGCATGACTTTACATTACACTCACACACACACACACACACACACACACACAGGCACACACATGCACACCCCCGTGTTCCGAGATTGCTAACAATACCTTTAATAAACAATAACTTGTAGCCAACAAAACAAGAAGCATAGGCATGTTAAAAGACAAAGATTTCCCAGCTGGGTATGGTGGTGGACACCTTTAATCCTAGCACTTGGGAGGCAGAGGCAGGCAGATCTCTGTGAGTTCAAGGCCAGCCTGGTCTATAGAGCAAGTTCCAGGATAGCTGGAGCTACAGGGAGACCCTATCTCAAAAAGACCAATAAATAAATAAATAAATAAATAAATAAATAAATAAATAAATAAGCCTTTTAAAAAAAAAGACAAAGATTTCCCAAGGGGTAGAATGAATATTTTGAGTATTTTAGCATTAAACAGCATCTAAGACCACGTTTTACAATATAGGAAGATTTAATGACCACATAATTATTTATAACAATAATGATGCATTCAGCATTTTCTCTCATACAACTAACATTCATTGAGCTGTCACCTTGAGTGAGAGCATGCCATTAACATTCATTGAGCCCTATGAGTAAGGTTCACTGAGCTGTCACATTGTGTAAGCTGTTACCTTGAGTGAGTATGCACCATTATACTCACTGAGCCCTGTGAATAATGTCCACTGAGCTCACACAAGGACACACACCACTAACATTCACTAACTTCTTGCTGTGAGATTCATGCCACTAACATCTGGTAACTCCTACTAATACTGTTCACTGAGCTCCCTCCATGAGTAGAGATTCTGCAAATATTTTGTCTCATTTACTGTAATCACAGAAAACTTGTGGGTCATTGTTTTACAACTTTTTGGCATTTTGGTGTCAGGAAGAAAATAACTTACAAAAGAAAAAAAGAAAGAAAAAAAACACACACACACTTGAGCTCCAGTGGTGCTATAATCTCTGAGAACATTCAAGGTAAGCGAAGAAGTGTCTCACGAATGATCTGGAGTGTTTTTCTCCCCTGTGTTAACTGGAAGCAATATTAGGTTCATTAGAACACTGATTGTGTGCCCTGTTTTTGTAACAAGTGATTTAACGAGTACAAAGCACCTGTCATTTAAAACCAATTTGCAAGCAGTTGTGCCCAAACCCCAATAGCCCAAGGGTCCCCCATCCGGCTGGAAGGGTTTGTATGTACATCAAGTTGATCAAATAAGTGTCCAGTCTATATTACTGTAGTTTCACCATTCACCCCAATCACAGCCCTTACATTCCTACCATGCCCCCTCTTCCCCACAGATTGTTCCCGAGGCTTAGAAAAGGGGCACAGAGTGGATGAAGATGCAAAACAGTCTACTTTCTCTGGAGCGTGTCATTTTGGACTCTGGTAAATTTGGCTGTTCCTTTCATGGCCTGAAAATTTGTCCAGAAATAACCTTTCAACCTACTAATGAAGCACAAGCAATTAGATATATAGGTATTTAAACAGTACTAATTGTTATGTTGGTTACTTGGTATAGACAACGATGTTTGGATGATATTAATCTGAAATGTTTTTTTCTGTAAAAATGGACCATGGTCGTATGGGGCTTATTCACTCTAACCCACTACAGACTGTAAGCTTGTGGCATCAGCCATGGGTTATTCCCTCAAGGAGAGAGCTAATAGCCAATTAGATTTTGGATATCCAGACAATATTGCCACTGCTGCACGTTTCCAGCAGGTGACGGTATCATGGTGCTGACAAGGGTCTTGCTTGACTCAAGGAGACCTATATTTGCTTTATTGGTTTAGTGGCCTGTGGTAACACTCTCTGGTATTCCAGAGACCAACTGTACACTCAAGTGCAGTCTCAATACATCTTCCCATGCTTACATCAGGTCTTTGGCCGCAGGGCCTTATCGCCTCCTTCTTGCAGGACCCAGTTTTTACAGGCAAGAAGCCTTTACCGTTGTGGGAGGTTGGATCCCCTGGCCAACATCTCCTTGATAGATTAATCCATTGCTGATATAGCAGACTCTCCTGTATTAATAATATTGCTTAAATGCACAGCTTAAGTGAGACTTGTAGTATATTTAGTTTCTGAATGAGAGAATAATCCTTTTCATCAGCTTCCGGAGTCTATGTAGTCAATTAAAGACCGGCAGTTTTAAAACCAGTTTTATAAGAGTTACTTTATAACGTTGGCTCATTTACAAGTTGAGAATGACTCTCACATCATCAATTCCTCTTTGTTCTCTAGGAAGATGAGTTAAGAAAAGTCTCTTGTTATTAAAACCTTTTGGAACCTACGAGTAAATTTCACTTAGACTCCTTATAACTAGTTGTTCCAAGTGGAATCCAAAGAGGGGTTGATGCCTTAGCAGTCTGAGTTTCTGCTTTTCTTCCTTTTCATGTTCATATGAGCCAACTTTCTGCTGGCACTTCCTAGTACATCCTACACGACAGGCAGTCTGTTCTTTTCTTCTCAGCTGTTAATGTTGGTGACTTTGAACTTGTGGGGAACATACAAAATCTTTCCCCCATAGCTTGTTCTTAAGATTTAAATTGCAAGTTTTTCACAAAAAGGTTTCATATTATCTATAGCCACCCCCTTTTTTTTAAGGTTTTTTTATTTTTTTGACCCATGAGTCTCAAGAAAGGCAGTTGTAAACACATACCTATAGCAGGAATCAAAATTGCATATTTCATTCACAAATTCACCCCAAGCTGTTTTTTGGGTTGACTGTATGTCTTTAACTTGGGAACAAAGTTAATTTTTTTTTAATTTACTTTCAGGTAAAAGAAGTGCTAACCAAGATGATGACTGTACAGACAGAAAAATTAAAGAGAACATTTTTGTAGGCCAATCCCAAGTTATTGTTATACAGATTTTAAGTAAACAAATGTGGACAGCAATGTTATATGTCCAATTAACTAGATGCATTAACCATTTTAAATCAAAACCTTTAAACCAATGTTTTTTAATATACACCTATATTACTTTTACTAAGTCCTTAAAACACACCATGTAACTTGTAGACACAGCGGGCAAAGTTGGATACTTGTTGAACTCACTCATTAAATACACTTAATCAAAGATAGAACCTGTGTCCCGCTCCCGCCCCTCCCACCCGCCGATTCACATTTCATCCAGATTTTCTGATCAGTCTTTCTGTTGTTGTTTCTTTTAAATATGGCCATCCCTCTCCACAAGAAATAGAATTTACAACTGGATTATATTGGTGTCTAGCATCCACAGACGAGGGATACCATTCGTCTTTTTTTTGGGGACTGTGTTTGCTTTTCACGTTAAAGATAATATCTTAGCTCCATCCATTTACCTGCAACGTCATGATGGTTGTCTTTCTTTACTGCGCATAGAACGTCCATTGTGGACATTACCACATTTCTCTATCCACTTCGGCAGTTGAGGGCATTTGGTTGGTTCTCTCGCTATTTTGCTAGGTGGTGACAGAGCCTGCAAATAAATTAGTGTCGCATGTAAGTTTCTGCAGTAAGATTGAAGTCTGTGGGTATATACCCGAGTGGTATGACTGGGCAAATGGCAAGCTCATTTTTGAGAGTCTTCCAAGGGTTCTCCACACATTTCCAGAGTGGCTTTAAGTTTACATTCCCCCCAGCAAGTGATGAGTGTTCTCCCTTTGCCCCATAACTTCCGTCAGACTTGATCAATTTGTTTCAGTCTGGAGCTGGCCATCTTATTGGTTGAGAGGATATCTTAGAGTGTCTTAATTTGCATTTCCTCCAATTATTAGTGAAGTTGACAGTTTTTATGTGTTGTTCTCTCCCTCGGCCCTCCTCTAATCCTCCTTTGTGAAGTCGCTATTCAGTTCTTTGCTCCATCGTTTGAGTGATTCATTTCTTACTGTAAGATCATGTCTTCTGTTCACATTCAGCTTCGGGGCCTCGTAAAGATAAGGAGACCATACTGTTTCTAGCTGCAAGCAGCCCTATCACAACAAGGCTGCTAAGCGTGAGGGTCATCTGTACACCATCGTTCATCCTGTGCTGGTAGAATGGCTGCCAAACCAAAGGGAGAAGAGTGAAGTAGGAGAGGCTAGCCACTGCTACTCTCCCCCCATCTCCCCTGTCTCCGTAGGAGACAGATTTCCCTCTAACATTTCCCTCTAACATCTTCCCTCAGCTCCATTGACCTCGGATCATCTTCTATTTCTGTCCAGAAATGATCAAAAGTCACCTTGTACGTGATAGGAAGGAGGTGATAAGGACCTCAATGGCCTTGTGGGTAAAAGCATAGTCTCCTTACAAACCTTTCTAGTCAAAAGAAAGTTCAGTGGTGGTAAAGAAAGAGGAGGATGGACACTCGACCCAAAGGATCAGGGCACAGTCAGTGCTGGCAGCTCCGGAGTCTAGGCAGAGCAGCTGATGCGACACGAAGCTCCCTGAATAAGCTCTCCAGTTAAAAATGTGGCTCACAGATGGGTTTTAATAACAAGCCTGAGCCATCTGGTAGCATCCTATTTTAGCTAATTATTCTTGGTAAGTAAGTGCTAAGCTTTTAAAATCATTGTTCAATTTTGTTTTGCTTTTTTTTTTTTTTTTGCCACCCTGCCTCTGTGTTTTGGTTTCCTGGGGTAAATCCCAGCCCCCGTTGCTTCTCCAGGGAAAGCCTAGCATGTCTAGTATTCTTAACAGAAAAACTCCTCAGCAAGCCTCAAGAATGCTTCCATTAGCTCTCCGATTCTCTCAGTTTTCCACCAAAATGCACTGCCCAAAGAACAGAGTTAATTGAGCGCCTTTCCCAGGCATTCAGCGCTGTGCCCAGAGCAGCGCACGCCCGGCATCTGTTTTGCCCTAACCATTCACCTTCTGCTCTTTTGCTACATTATACAGATATCTTATTTAGATATAAATGGCTCTTATAGGGTCTCATGTGGCCCAGGATGGTCTCAAACTTTCTACACAGCAGAGGATGACTTGGAACACCTGATTCTTCTGCCTCTACTTCCCAAAACACTGGGATTACAAGCCTATGCCACCACACTCACGGGGTCTCACCTCAGGATGAAGAGCTACAGGCAACGATGGATGCTGATGGAGGGAGAAGCAGTTTTCTTTAAGGGACTAGCTCCTGGGAAGGGCATCTAATCCCAAGTGGGCAGCCCTAACACAGGTACACACAAGCACCTCTAAATAGACTCAGGGCTTTATTTATTTACCAATGTGTGTGTGTGTGTGTGTGTGTGTGTGTGTGTATGTAACAATAATAAAGAAGAGGACAAGAAATCATGTGGGAGTGGTCAATATAAAGGTACTTGGAGCAATGAGTATAATACAAGTACAGTCCTCACATATGGCATGCTAAAAAATTATATATATATATGCATATAAAGAATGGTTCAATTATCCTTGAGTAAAATTGAATTCTCAAAGAAAGATGCACCAACTTATTATGTGATACTTTATCTCATTCAGAACATGGTTATATTAGAAAGGCAGATTAAGGAAATGCCTTTAGGAACATAGGGAACAGCAGAAGAGAAAGGCCCCGGGCAGGTGGCGGCAGCACTGAAGAAACGCAGAGGTGTAAATCCCAGTAAGAACACCGAAGGTGTCCAGGAAGTGGCTCCGAACTTCACACCACTGGGAAATAATGCTGGCACAGAGCCTCGTCCACAAAGGCGTCCCCTCACTCTTCCCTCATTCAGAGACCCCAGATCCTAAGAGCCACCAGCTGTGACCGCACGGGCTCCTTTCTCAGTCCTGAAGAAATGGGAGGTGGAAGGACGGGTCTCTACATGAAGTCTCCAAAGGTTGGAGCTTAACTAGCCTCGACTCAAATCCCAGCTTGCCTTCTTAGGAGCTGGGAAAGTCCTTTCAGTCTCCCCAGTGGTCGAGGGGTTCTGTTTACCTCATGGGTCTCTTCCAAAGACTGAAGAGAAGCATTTGGCAGGTGCTTGGAATAGATGCTTTGAAATGATAAATGGTTTCTATATTTACAAAACAAATAGAGAGTTCTTTAAAAGAAAATAGAGCTCCTGAGCTGAGGATGTAGCTCAGTGTTAGAGGCCACATTTAGCATGAAGCCCTGGGTTTGATCTCCTGCAATAACATGGAGAGAGAGAGAAAGAGAGAGAGAGAGAGAGAGAGAGAGAGAGAGAGAGAGAGAGAATATGAATGAGTTTCCTCCTGTACTTCATGTAACTAATGCCCCAGTCAGCCTGAGGATACTGGGGTAGGTGACCGTGACCAGGGTCACTGCTGGCCGTGACAGAAACTTCGCTCCTCCCAGCAGCCCTGGATTTCTTCAAACTCCTGGTTTTCTGGTGTCTGTTGAAGAATGTGCAATCAAATCCTTGGGACTATCCTGCTGGGCCCACTGAGGGATGGTGCATCTGAGGTCTACACTGACAGTGACCAGGGATGGACTGGGCCCACTGAGGAATGGTGCATCTGAGGTCTACACTGACAATGACCAGAGATGAGCCCACTGCAGGATGGTGCATCTGAGGTCTACACTGACAGTGACCAGGGATGAGCCCACTGAGGAATGGTGCATCTGAGGTCTACACTGACAGTGACCAGAGATGAGCCCACTGAGGGATGGTGCATCTGAGGTCTACACTGACAGTGACCAGAGATGAGCCCTCTGAGGAATGGTACATCTGAGGTCTACACTGACAGTGACCAGGGATGAGCCCTCTGAGGAATGGTGCATCTGAGGTCTACACTGACAGTGACCAGAGATGAGCCCTCTGAGGAATGGTGCATCTGAGGTCTACACTGACAGTGACCAGGGATGAGCCCACTGAAGGATGGTACATCTGAGGTCTACACTGACAGTGACCAGGGATGAGCCCTCTGAGGAATGGTGCATCTGAGGTCTACACTGACAGTGACCAGGGATGGACTGGGCCCACTGAGGAATAGTGCACCTGAGGTCTACACTGACAGTGACCAGGGATGGACTGGGCCCACTGAGGAATAGTGCATCTGAGGTCTACACTGACAGTGACCAGGGATGGACTGGGCCCACTGAGGAATAGTGCATCTGAGGTCTATACTGACAGTGACCAGAGATGGACTGGGCCCACTGAGGAACAGTGCATCTTAGGTCTACACTGACAGTGCAGGGATGGCTACCTCACATGCCCACATTCATCTCCTTGCTTCCCTTCAAAATGGCAATGGAAACAAGGAATTTCCTTCCCTTTGCCTTTTCCTCTGCTCCTCGTCCGCTGAGTCTTGATCCCTCCTGCGTCTCCCCTCCCACCGAGCTTACCCAGGAGCCCCATTTTCCCCTGGCCTCTTCTGTGGCATTCTGAGTCTTCTCCAGGCCTTGCTGACAGAATCTAACAAGTCAAATTCTTTGTAGATAAGGCACTCTATATGTTGAGGGCTTGAGAAATCTACAAACTTTTCCTCTCTAGATAAACTCTTCAAGGCTGTTGTTCTACTGTGGTCACCAAAGTTCTATTCCAACTGTCAACCATTCAGTACAGACCACCGAATTCCTGAGGTCACCATCTTGAACCTCCTTGATACCAGTGGATGGCACTAGCAGAATAGAAAGAAACACAGATGAAAAATATGCAGAGACTCAAGACCTCCCAACATAGTTTCTCTTCCCATAAAGCCAGGGTTGTGCTTGTGTCTTCCTGAGCTTCAGCTCCCAACCCGACACAAACCTAGAGTCGCCAGGGAAGAGAGACCCTCAGCTGAAGTCGGCATGTTGCTGTGTCTGGAAGGCATCATTTTCTTTTCTTTCTTTTTTTTTTTTAAAAGGGCATTGGCTCTCCTGGAACTGGAGTGATAGACAGCTGTTAGCTGCTATGTAGGTGCTCGGAATTGAACGTGGGTCCTCTGTAAGAACAGCCGGTGCTCTTAACCACTGAGCAATCTCTCCAGCCCGGAAGGCATTTTCTTAATTCCTAATAGGTGCAGGAGGGCACAGCACTGTGGCCGGGGCCATCTCTGGGCAGGTGGGCCTGAGCTGTGTAAGAAAGACACCAGCGTGAGCCAGGGAGAGCAGTATTCCTCAATGGCCTCTGCTTCTGTTCCTGTCTTCAGGTTCCTGCCTTGAGCTCCGGTCCTGTTCCCTCCACGATGGACTGGAGGTTGTAAGCTGAAATAAAGGCCATCCTTTTCTCAGTGTCTTTGGTCACAGTGTTTATCACAGCAATGGAAAGCAAACTAGGTCAGTCAGTGAGAAGGTCCTCTGCACTGGACTAGCTGCACCATATTTGAATGCGATGTGAGTTAAATAACGTTTTCAGGGCTGGACTCAGAATATAACTGTCATAAACAGCATTGTTTCTATGGGAAAATGTCTTGAGAGTGCCTGATAACTGACTTCTAAAACACATTTTGGAGCACAGCTGGTTTGTAAACTGAGAGTGGATAGTGTGTGTTCCATTCTACAACCCAGAGCCTCCCCAGGAGATACACAATGAAACCCAAGGAGGATGATTATCTTGGACTAGAAAAATTAATATTCCTAGTTTCTCTGTTTTTACAACTTACTTCCCTAGCCCTTTAGCACAAATATAATAGATCAGAGGAGCCGAAGATGGGCTATAAACCGGAGGCTGTGGTGAGCTAAATGCATCTGCTTTGTTCTGCAGATGTTAAACACGATTCCCACAAAATTTGAAAGGTGGAGTTAATTCTGACTTAGCCGAACCTAATGAGCAGATGTTTTGATTTTTCCAACCATTGATCTGATTTTCTTTTAACTTGATACTGGTTGGTTTATACGAGTCCGTGTGATAATTGCAAATAGCCAAAGGTGAAATCCTTCCAGAACCCCCACCAAACAGTTTTCTTCTTAAAATGTCCAAAGAGTCTTTAAACACACTGAATAATTTTATATGACACAGAATGCACAATACACAAATATATTTATGTTTCGTTTCTATAAATGTGTCTATAAAAATATAACTGAATACAAATTAAGAAGCTGAATATGGTTTCCTATAAAAGGAAGACATTTATTTAACAAGGATAGAGGAAATCTTGGAAACACCATCGTGTGGGCTTAATTATGTCGTTTCAAAACTCATATATTGAAGTCCTAATCCCCAGTGCCTCAGAATGGGACTCTTAGAGATAGGATCTTTAAAGAGGCAATTAATTTAAATGAGGTCATTAGGAGAGCCCTCCTTCAATATGACGGGTGTCCTTCTAAGGAAAGCAAGTTTGGACACAGTCAGGGAAACAACAGTGACCTGCAGACAAAGGGCAGAAGCCTCCAAAGAAACAGCCCTAATAGCACCTCATCTTCAACTTCCAGACTCCAGAACAGTGTCAGAATACATTTCTGCCAAGCCACCCAGCCAGCCATATCTTTCCATGGCCGCCATAGCAACCAATGCACTCTCCCATCCAACACCGTACCTGGAGCTGTGAAGCTTAGCTTATCTGATGGTTTAATATCTTAGAGTGTGCAATGTGATGGGTCACAGCTTTCCAAATTATCATGTAGAGTAATGTTTGGATTTTCCTTGAAGTTGTATCTAAGTGCTTGGTAAAGTGTTTGAACTCTCTAGGTATTAGAACGTGGCTCGTCTCGTCGCAGCCATCCTCCATTTACCTCCCCTGCTGCGCTCCTCACAGCAGCGCCATACATGGCACAACATGACAAACCTGCTCCTCACATAACTAATGGATATCGTTAGGAAAACAGGCTTTGTGTGAGCCCTTAAAAATGTAGTTCTACAGAAAGGTCTGTGTTCAGTGGTGATGCTTTAACCTTATCCCACTAAACAAATGAAGCATCAAAAATACATATTAAACACTCCTAAGAAAACATGGCTGAAGGAGGAGACATGCTCATGAGCTAGCCTCCTAGTTACAGCACCGATATGTCTGGTATTTCCTCTCCAACAACGTCTGCGTTATTAGAGAGCAGACATACAGGTGCACAACACAGGTACACTTACATATGAGGAGGCAAAATACGCATGCACATAAAATGAAAATTAATGAAAAATATATTAATATTTTAAAGAGTGAGGAAAGTTTTCAGGTAGGTTTCATATATCTGAATGAGAAAGTTATTCTGGTTATTTCAGAAAAGCTAAGGAAAGGGGGTGGTTGAAGTTGGGGAGGAAGAAATGTCTTTAATACACAGAAGACGTTTTCTATGACTAATTCTTTCTAAAAGCAAAGAGTTGCCTTGTGAGCTCGTCAGAAGCCTAGCCAGTGGGGACTCAGGCAGAGCTTAGATCTGTAAGGGGTTCAGTACACGTCAGGCCTTCTCTGGGAGAACAGATTAACTCAATTCAAAGCTCAGAATCCAAGCAGGAACTTCTTATAAGAAGAGAGCAAGCAGGCTGGGCCGCCTCCACTTTCAGGGATTTGGGAGAAAATCCTTGAATTTTCTGCACACTTAATCATGTAAACCAGGAGATTAACGTCACATATAACCTGCTGTAGCAAGTCTAGAGCACAGGGCAGCTTTAGAAAGGTTCCCCTCGGTAGAGCTAAAGTAACATTAAAATTCAGGAATTGGGGTTTTTAAGGTAGGAAAAACAAGAGGGCGGATTCAAGACCTCACACCCTGAAAAGGAGAAATACCATTGTGAGCTGACTCACAGAAGAATGTTTCATATGCTCAGATTTATGAAATTAAAGGGGCACCAGGGAGGCCTTGTTCCCGGGGTGCCCCCAAGTCCTCCCTACCCAGGGTCAATGGCTCATGCTGGCTCTTCACTGCTGACTCTGGGAAGTCAAGGCACACCCACCCACTGCAAAGTGCAACTTACAGTTAAACTCATTCAAGAGGGGCAGGATGAGGTGTAACCCTGGGAGCCTGGCCTGCCCACTTCAGTGGTGGTCCTACCCAAGCTACGGCCCCATTCATTCTGGGTTCAGGGGTCTTTCTGGATTCCAACACTGAAAGCCTGGTGTTCTGAGAGCTGTCTCAGACATGAGCGAAGCAGGGCATCTGGTCGTCCTACCCTGCAACTGGAGCTAGAGGACTTGCCCGAGATCCCCGGATTGCATGGCCTGGTACATGTGGCCACCACACAGAGCTGGTTAGAGTAGAACCGGTAATAAACACACACAGAGTGTAGATGGCCTGGAGAGAGGGCCAGCAGTTCAGAGCAATGGCTGCTCTTCCAGAGGACCTGGGTTTGATTCCCAGCACCCATAAGGTACTTAGTTACTGTCCATAACTCCAGTTCCAGGGGATCCAACTCTAGTTTCTGACTTCCAAGGGCATTGCACAACACAGGTGCACTTACACACATGCAGGCAATACATTCATACACATAAAATAAAAATAAGTAAAATATATTTTTAAAAAACATGATCATCCATGCAACAGCATGGTGACCCTGAAACCCTGAAAGGGAGGCTCAGGAGAGGACCAGAGTTTACTTCTGACACTCACATAACTCTGGCATGCAACACATAATCTTGGGTACCGCTGAGCACAATGTCCCCTCATAACCCAACAAGCATCCTAATCACACATGGGGTAAAAGACTGAGAGGACAAGACCCCACTGTTAGGGTGTCTCAGCTGGTTTGATGTGGTTCCCCCAGGCCAGAGCATTGCCATTTGGTCACTGTCTGTACCTTAGTTAAAGTGGCTGGATGGGGTACATTTGGTGGTTGTGAGCTAAGAAAATAACTAATGCATAGCAGCAAAGACCCAACCATCTGAGGGCAGGGTTCTCTAAGGCACCAAGTGGGGAACAGAGTCCGGCTCTCTGACTTCCAAGTAGCTGGCTTGGAACAGAAGGGGCAAGGGGTGAAATAGCCCCACGTATCCCATCCGTCACCAGTCTGACTGGAGACAGGATGTTGGCGTGTCACCAGGCTCTGAAAGCATTGTTCCTCGGGACTCTCCAGAAGTCACAGGCCGCATGAATTGCTCTTTCATGGAATAGTTACGTGTAGTCACCCAAGAGATGGGCTTAGACAAAATAAAAGTCTTAGTCAGCTGGAGCCTGGCTTACCACGACAACCATCAATTAACATTTTTCCTTTTCATTTAGCTTCGATGAGAAATTAAGTGAATCACGAGAAAGTCACTTGGCATCAGAGATTTCTCCTGTGAACCACCCAGTTCCGAGTCACCAGAAGGTCCTAATGAATAGCCTTTTCTGGAGCACCTGAGACATTTGGACATGTCTGATCGAATATAGAATCTGAATGTACACTTGGCTCTACGATCCTTAGGCATGAGATATTTACAGTGATTTCTCCCAAAAAAGTCAGCTCTCAAAGAGTGCACCAAAACAGAGGGAAGCCATAAATAAAGATGGGCATGTTATGCATCCAGAGCACCGCTTCACTCCAGGGGATCCAGGTTTATGTGGCAAATCAACCGTCCACTGCACAGACAGAGGACCTTCTGCCAAAGGGCTTTCAAAAGAGCTTTAGCAACTGAACTCTGTCTTCTGACTAAGTCTTACACAGAGCTCTGAAATACAGACAGGTGTCCTTTCAGAATGAAGGGCTTTGACAGCTTGATGTGAAGACACACACTTGTGATCTTGGCACTCAGGGTGAGGCAGAGGATCATGAGTTCCAAGCTAGCATGAGCTAGCTCTATCTGAGCAAGATCTATCTCAATAAAATAAACGAAGAAAGGATTTAATGTTAAACCAGGGACAGTATCAAGTAAACCAGCATGGCCCTTCATCCAATCATAAGATACAAATCCTCTATTCTGCAGTGCAAATGTACCTTATAAACACACATTCATAAGACTCACTGTTAAGCCCATCGGTGAAAAAACAAGGGCTTTTCAATTGCAAAGAAACCAAGGCTCAGGATCCAGTCTGTGCTGAGTTAGAGTTGGTGCTGAGGACAGTGTTGTCAGGGACGACGTCACCCTGGGTGGTAGCTGCTTGTAGATATTTTGACAGGTCACACAGGAAGCTCAAGATTCTTTCTACATAGCCTGGTTCATCAGAGAAAGAAAAGCAGGTCGTGTTTGTTGTAATGGCAACGACTAACGCTAGCACACATCTGCTTCATAATGAGTGAAAATGTCAGATGAAAAACACCCAGAATTCATCCCAGGCAGAAAAGGCTCTGTCATACCACATATACATTTGTGACTTATATCTATGTACCATAAGCCACAGAGCACATCATATATAATATGAATAAAAACAGGCACATACATATAAACAATGTGACATTCAGGCTCCCACAGCCCAACTTTCCCAGACTCAGCCCCTGAACTCTGGGGTGGAACTCGCTGGCTTTCTTGTCACTTAGCTGAGTGTCCTAGTTTGTGATAAAACACTCTGACCAAAACCAACTTGGAGAGGAAAGTGTTTACTTGGCTTATAGGTCTAGATCACAGTTCATCACTGAGGGAAGCCAGGACACGGACTGAAGCACGGATGATGGATGAATGATGCTTACTGGTTTACTCCCCTATCCTGTGCTCAGCCTGCTTTCTAATATAACCTGGAACCACCTGCCCAGGGATGGCACCACCAACAGTGGGCTGGGCCCTTCCACATTACTCAACAATCAACAAAATGACCCACAGGCCAGTCCAGTGGAGGAATTTTCCAGCTGAGAGTCCCTCTTTCCAGGTGTGTCAAGTTGATCATTGAAGCCGTAGGAGAAGCACCCAGCAGAGAGGCTACAGTATTCAGGTTACTAGAGTGTACAAGTGTCCCATCTGCCCATATCTTCTGGGACCATCTGTACAGGCCTGGGTTTTACATGAGCAGTTCAATCAATAGTAATGCACTTAAAAGAAGGTCTGGCAAAAGAAACTTTGCCCTTAAATAGGTGGCCCTGATTAAAAGGCGGCTGTCAATGTGATATATGGATTGTTTTGTTGTTCTTTGTTTTTGTTTGAGGCAGGGTTTCATTCTGTAACCGAAGCTAACCTGGAACTCATTCTACAGCTCAGCCTGGCCTTGAATTCCTGGCAATCCTCCTACCTCAGCCTCCAAGAACTCCTTCTCTGAATGCTGGAATTAAGGCCTGAGTCACCACGCCCAGCTTGCAGGATATTCTTTCTAATGATAAAAAACACGCTGCCTTAAAGGCTGGAGAAATGGCTCGGTGGTTAAGAGCGCGTCCTGCTCTTCTGGAGGACATAGTTTGATTCTTAGCACCCACGTCAGGGAACTCGAAACTGCCCATAACAGTAGCTCCAGGGACCTGACTTCCTTCCTGCTCTGTCCTCCCTGGGGACCTGCCCACACATGGTTTGTACATGCAAAGGCATATAAATAAAAAAAATAAATAAAAACTTGATGCCTTCGAAGATGACATTCAAATTGTAAAGTTTTAAAACTGAGTTCTGGGGCTGGAGAGATTTAAGAGCACTGACTGCTCTTGCAGAGGACCCAGGTTCGGTTCCCAGCACCCACATGTCTGCTAAGAACTGTCTTTAAGTCCAGTTCCAGGGGAATCCGAGGCCCTCTTCTGACCTCCAAGCCATTGCACAACATGGGTGCACCAACCTACATGCAGACAGTACACTCATACACATAAAAAATAATAAATTAAAAAAATTTTTAAATCAATAATTGTTTAAAAAAAAACTGAGTTCTAAAATATAAGAAACTAACAGCACTCCTTTAGACACAGTAGCCTGGTGCCAGGCTCTGCATATTAACTCATTTAACACTACCATCTATGCCTGTTTCACTGAAACTGAGGTGCTAAACTAAGTGATTCTCTGAAGGTCACAGAGCTCCTAAGTACTACCACCAGTCTTGAGTTCACACCAACTGGACTCAGAGTCCGTGCTCCTAACATCACCTTTGGCATTACTCATGTGAAAACCCTGCTATGATTTACAGACCAGGAAACTCGTTTTTAGAAAGAATTGAGGCTGAGCCAAGGCTGAGCAGATTTTAAATGAGAGGCCAGAAACCTCCCTCCCAGATGCCTGTCCCCAGCCTTCCTCAAAGGACTAACCAACCTGTACAGACATCAACAATGGATCCTGCACTATCCACACTTCTAGGAAGGAAAGACTCCTAATTCCTAGTATATGGCTTGATAGAGGTTTGCAAGGCAGAGGAGTGCAGACCCTACAGCCTAATTGGGCAGTTACACGGCCAGCGGACAGATCCTGGTTCTCTGAGAAAGAATAAGGAGAGCCCCTTTCCTTGCCCAGATTATTGGAGCTATAAAGGACCTAAGGATCTGTTTACAATTACACAAATACTGCTTGTTTTGTTCCAAGCAGGCCTCTTTAAAACATCATAAGCAAGCCGCAAGAACCCAGAGAGTGGCCCCCTTCCGCCTCCTCGGCTTCTAGAGTGCTAAGCTATTCTGCCTTTCATCAACTGCATCAGAGAAAGAGTAGCTCCCAGCCAGTGCACTTCCCCGGTCACACACACCCAAAAGAGGCCAAGTGACAGTCACAACTGCCCTCACAGGCCATTCTAACCTGCCTCCAGTATTTTCCAGAGAAGCATTGCAAATGGTGCTGAGTTTCCTATACAGACTTCTTCCCAAAGTATATCCAACCCACGTGGAGCTGAAATACTGTGTATTTGTAATCAAAAGAAAGAAAGATGGTGCAGAATATACACATGACTGTCCAAACCAAACCTACCATTTCTGGAATGGACACTGGTGTAACTGGAACTTTTGAGAGTGCAGGCTGTGTCTACTTTTCCCTCGAAACAGAGGCTCTGGGTCCCCCCCTTCCTCTCAACAGAAGGGTCACTTGTCGCTTAGTACAGCTTTCCTCCAATGTCCCCACAGACTCAGAGAGACCGCATGCTGGCCTTGGGTAAGGAAGGCTCAGCCTTGCCTCACAGAGACCCATATCTTGGCATTCTTGGAGGCTGGTGTGCTCTGGAGGCTGGTCCTCCCCTCAGAGTCCTGTTTCAGGGTGAGAGGTTACATGCCTGACTGGAGGCTGGACAACAGCAAGCAACTGCTGGCCATGTTGGGCCACACCCACCTCCTCTGCCCTGAGGTCACGTCCACAGACATTGAGCAAGAAAATTCCATCTTCAGACGCATAGGGTAGAGAGACGGGTCACAGAAAACCCAGGCTCAGAGGAAGGCAGCGCCCCTCCTCCTACCATGAAAAGAGTATGAACGCGACTCCCTGGAGACAGGAGATTGCAGAACCAAGCCCCACTTCCCCCGACCCAAAACTAGACCAAGCCCTCTCCAGAGGCATAGTATGACAATCTCTCTGTTAAGTGGAGCTTCCTGCCTGTGACAGGAAATGCTCCTGTGAAGTTCTCACTCACATCCCATAATCATGGTTCCAATCACTCTCTCTTATCTCCAACCTGCCTGCCCTCATTCCTCAGTGGATGCTAGAATGTGGTGACTAAGGTCACAAACTTTGGTCCAGAGAAATCTGTATCAGGTTCTGCTAGAAGCCCCGGGCGAATTCTGAACTCTGAGTCTCAGTCCCTCTTCTGTGCAAAGCAGGGACCTTGGTATTATCTATCAACTAGGTTTCCTGTTACCAACAGATATTGATGTCTTAATAATCAAAGCCCTCCAAGAAAGCTGCCCTGCCTTCTCCCTGTTGGGTCAAGACCCCTGTGAACATCCCCAGACTAGAGACAGTGGTCAATCGACATTAATTCACTGAGTTAGTCAACAAAAGCGGATGGTGCCCGGTTGATACGATGGTCCTGCTGTTGCAGCTGCAGGGCTCAATCAAGCTGTCCAAGGTTATCTCGGATCCTGACACTTCCACTAGCTTGAAGGGCCATGAACATCTCAGCTATTTATTTCGAGTGTTGAAGGGCACCCTTGATCTGGGGTGCTTCACAAGCAGGCTACCATCTGGTGTGATGATAAAAACGCTTGGCACTGGGTTTGCTGTGGTTGTCAGTATGGATGGCCTGATAGTCAGCCCACTTAGTGTTTTATAAAGCTGAGCTGGGAGCACAGAGAGCTTCCGGGAATACTGCCCTACATAGCTGCTGTGCCGGTCTGAGGCTGAGAAGAGGGAGTTCAGGGGTCCCAGCAGCCAGGCCGGTTCAGAGCCCTGCTGGTACCAGGAGTGCCCTCCTCAACTCCAAACTTCCCAGCATCCCTAGCTGCCCCCAGCCCTGTTTACAAGGAAAATGTTACTTTTGAGTTTGTTGCCTCTGTTTCATTACTCTGTGACTTCCTATTTCTTTTTTTTAACATTTTTTATTTATTCTTTTTTATGTGTATGAGTGTACTGTCTGCATGTAGGTTGGTGCACCCGTGTCGTGCAATGCTGTAGAGGTCAGAAGAGAGCGTCGGATTCCCTGAAACTGGAGTTAAAGATGGTTCTTAGCCACCATGTGGGTGCTGGGGATCGAACCCAGGTCCTCTGCAAGAGCAGTCGGCGCTCTTAACTGCTAGGCTATCTCTCCAGCCCCCTCCTATTTCTTTTTTAAAGATCTATTGTTATTATGTGTATATGTGTACATCAGTGTGTAGGCATGTATGAGTACAGGTACCCCTGGAGTCCAGAAGAAGGACTTGGATGCCCCAGATGGCTGTGAGCTGGGCGCTGGGGCCCAGTCCTCTTAACAGGATGGCTATCACCTCTCCAGCTGCAGTGAGCTCCTGTTTCTTGAGGCTACTGGTGTTTAATTTTAGCCCCTTGGGAATCCCTATTTCTCCAGGATTGTACAGAACAGCAAGGACTGATGGCACTCCACTGAGAAGGGGCTGAGGCTAGCCCTGGTTCTCAGTGTGATGTGGGTCCTCTGTCCCCTCCTAGCTGGAGTCCTTCTCAGTGTGACCTGGGTCCTCTGTCCACTCCTAGCTGGAGTCCTCAGTGTGACCTGGGTCCTCTGTCCCCTCCTAGCTGGAGTCCTTCTCAGTGTGACGTGGGTCCTCTGACCCCTCCTAGCTGGAGTCCTTCTCAGTGTGACCTGGGTCCTCTGTCCCCTCCTAGCTGGAGTCCTCAGTGTGACCTGGGTCCTCTGTCCTCTCCTGGCTGAAGTCCTTCTCAGTGTGTCCTGGGTCCTCTGTCCCCTCCTAGCTGGAGTCCTTTTCAGTGTGACCTGGGTCCTCTGTCCCCTCCTAGCTGGAGTCCTCAGTGTGACCTGGATCCTCTGTCCCCTCCTAGCTGGAGTCCTTCTCAGTGTGACCTGGGTCCTCTGTCCCCTCCTAGCTGGAGTCCTTCTCAGTGTGACTTGGGTCCTCTGTCCCCTCCTAGCTGGAGTCCTTCTCAGTGTGACCTGGGTCCTCTGTCCCCTCCTAGCTGGAGTCCTCAGTGTGACCTGGGTCCTCTGTCCTCTCCTGGCTGGAGTCCTTCTCAGTGTGACCTGGGTCCTCTGTCCCCTCCTAGCTGGAGTCCTCAGTGTGACCTGGGTCCTCTGTC
Organism: Rhizomys pruinosus; assembly: GCA_009823505.1. Classification (NCBI taxonomy): domain Eukaryota; kingdom Metazoa; phylum Chordata; class Mammalia; order Rodentia; family Spalacidae; genus Rhizomys; species Rhizomys pruinosus. Next base: position 262,543 of record VZQC01015660.1, read on the forward strand.
CCCTCCTAGATGGAGTCCTCAGTGTGACCTGGGTCCTCTGTCCCCTCCTAGCTGGAGTCCTTCTCAGTGTGACGTGGGTCCTCTGTCCCCTCCTAGCTGGAGTCCTTCTCAGTGTGACTTGGGTCCTCTGTCCCCTCCTAGCTGGAGTCCTTCTCAGTGTGACCTGGGTTCTCTGTTCCCTTGAGCTGGAGTCCTTCTCAGTGTGACCTGGGTCCTCTGTTCCCTTGAGCTGGAGTCCTTCTCAGTGTGACCTGGGTCCTCTGTTCCCTTGAGCTGGAGTCCTTCGCAGTGTGACCTGGGTCCTCTGTCCCCTCCCAGTGTCACTGACTGCTAAGACTCAGAAGAGTCACTCTGATTCCAAGGTCACTGGCAGGGCCCTCTGGAGCCTGCACAGGTCAAGGAGGCTGGGTGGGCCTTGGTCTGTGGCCTGCCTCCACCTGCCCCACCTTTGCTGGGGGAATCCAGGTGACAGCCAGGAGAACCCTGACCCTGACCTTCATCCAGTCTGAAATAGTTTGCATAATTCCAGAACCCTAAGGCTATGAGATTTGGGAGCAGGAAGAGGCTTTTATTTTCTCTCCTTTGTGGTCTGACACATTGCCATTGAGACAAGAAGCTGGCCCAGGTGACACTGGGGGAAGGGAGCCCAGCGTGGGGCAAGGCAGGGAGCGCACATGGACACACACCAGTTAGTGCTTTAAAGTTCATTGTGCCACAATTCCCTGCCTGCCACATTCAGTTATGGAAACAGTTCTATGAGGTAGATAACTACCCAGAAGGAGAAACGGAGGATTAAAGAAGTTGAGTAACTGGGCAGTGCCTGCCTTCCAGTCCTGTAGTAAGAACTGTGTCCTTCACAGGGACAGTGCAGGACCCAATCCAGTCTCCACACCCCAGACCCACTGTTCTCCTGCCAAACCCAGAAAATCCCATGACCTGACTGGTAGACATCTCCCCACTTACAGCTCAACCTATCAGAATACACACACACACACACACACACACTCCACAGCTATAGCCTGGCAGCTTTTCCCCCATACTACCTATCCTCCATGCTTGCTAGACTGTGAGCTCTTAAAGCCCAGAAGCCCTACTAATTCTCCTTTGAGAGGACAAGTGTGTGGATGGATGGATGGATGGATGGATGGATGGATGGATGGATGGATGGATGGATGGATGGACAGATAGATGGATGATTGGTTGGCTGGATGGATGGATGGATAGATAGATGGATGGATGATTGATTGGATGGATGGATAGATGGATGGATGGATGGATGGATGGATGGGTGAATGGATAGATAGATGGATGATTGATTAGATGGATGGATGGATGGTTGAATGGATCAGTGGATGAATGGATGGGTGGATGGATAGATGTATGTATGTATGTATGTATGGATGGATGGATGGATGGATGGATGGATGGATAGATGGATGATTGATTGGATGGATGGATGGATGGATAGATGGATGGGTGAATGGATAGATGGATGATTGATTGAATGGATGGATGGATGGATGGATGGATGGATGAATGGATCAGTATATGAATGGATGGCTGGGTGAATGGATGGCTTGGTGAATGGATAGATGGATGATTGGATGGATGGATGGATGGATGGATGGATGGATGGTTGAATAGATCAGTAGATGAATGGATGGCTTGGTGAATGGATAGATGGATGGATGATTGGATGGATGGATGGATGGATGGATGGATGGATGGATGGATGGATGGCTGAATGGATCAGCAGATGAATGGATGGCTGGGTGAATGGATAGATGGATGGATGATTGGATGAATGGATGGCTGGGTGAATGGATAGATGGATGGATGATTGGATGGATGATTGGATGGATGATTGGATGGATGGATGGATGGATGGATGGATGGATGGATGGATGGTTGAATGGATCAGTGGATGAATGGATGGCTGGGTGAATGAATAGATAGATGGGTGGGTGGACAGCTGGAAAAATATGTTAATGATTCTAAAGAAGAAGGAAGACTCTTGGGCACACATCTAAACCCCATAGTAGGAACCAAGGAGAATGCTCAAGAAGTGTAGGGAAGATGAAGGATAAGACGCTCTGGGAACAAGGCTGTTCTGACAGAATGCTGAGCACCTCTGCTGTGTGGAAGAAAACAAATCAATCTCTCTCTCTCTCTCTCTCTCTCTCTCTCTCTCTCTCTCTCTCACACACACACACACACACCCACACACACCACAAGAACATGGGGAAAAATAAAACCGTGGAGACTAGAAGGTAGCACACAGGGGCTCCCAGGCAGCCTAAACAGGGGCTTTGGGCCAGGGCTGAGCCTTATCTTTCCATCAGCATACCTCCATACTAGATGACATCATGCCAAACAACAGCCAGCCTCAGGAGCCATGAACTCAAGCTTCTGCAGGGGAAGAGTGTCCAGACACCTGGAGGACAGGAATTGATTTAATCATCAACATACACCATAGTAACTGTCAGATGTATAGACCACACAGTATACAACAGCCAACCTCAGGGGCCAGGTACTCGAGCTTCTGCAGGGGAAGAGTGTCCAGACAGCTGGAAGACAGGAATTGATTTAATCATCAACACACACCATAGTAACTGTCAGATGTATAGACCACACAGTGTATCATAAAACATTATTAACTGATTATAATAGCAATCTCTTTTAAATGTAGCATTATATAGTACTTTTTTTTGGTCTTTTTGAGACAGAGTCTCCCTGTAGCCCCAGCTGGCCTGGAACTCGCTATGTAGAGCAGGCTGGCCTTGAACTTGCAAAAATCCACCTGCGTCTGCCTCCCAGAGTGCTGGGATTAAAGGCATGCACCACCACCCAAAGCTTATCTATTCTTTCCACAATTTAAAGAGAAAGTTGACATTGACTGAGAAAGTCTTAGATCAACAAAGGGTGTGGGAAACTTCCGGCTTTTGAACCACTTGCGATGTCCGGCAGTGATTCCTTCCTGTGCCCTGCACATTATCCCTTTTCGTGGATACCTGGCCCTGGCAACTCGTTCCCTCACAGTGGATCACAGCTGATCACTAAGTCTCATGCATTCTAGAACTGAGAAAACTCTTTGATGTAGTTGTAAGGATTGGTTGAGCCAGAAACTCTGTCCAGCACTGGAAGCATTTTTTTAAGTTGGTGAGTGAATTGCAACCCTCCTTCTACCACACCGCCCCAGACCCTAACACAGATATCAAATCAAAATTGCTAAGTGGTTACTTCCTGGAATAGCTGAGCAAAATGCTGCAACAGCATTCTGACCTGGGAACCGACTCTCGCTTCCTCAGAGGCTTCTCTGAGGAAAAGGAGATGCCTGTGGCCCATAGTCCTAAAGGCATCCTCCCCAGAGAGCCACAAGCGCATCTGCTTCACCCCGGAAGTGCATCTGCTTCACCCCGGAAGTACATCCCACGACAGTGCCCTACAGCACCCACTTCACAGCAGCCTTGACAGATTTGTGATCTCTCAAAAAGAAAACATGTGTTTCGTATTTTAAACTACCTACCTCACTATAGCCACTATGTGGCCACAGATAGCCAAGGGGGCGATAGTTAGGTAAACAAGGCGTAACCAGCATGTGCTTGTCTTTTTTATGGGCCAGAATCTGAACTAGATGTTTAATAGGCATAATTCCATTTATTTTCCCAGTAACGCTGAGATGTGACAGTCGTCTTCATCTTATAGCAAGGAAGGCCAGAAAAAATGGAGACGCTAGGCTTGCTCAAGGCTGCCCCAGCTAGCTCCCGGAAGGGCCAGGGCTCCAGTGCACACCCGATTCAAACGTCCTTGTCCCCAAATCAATGGACTTTGCCCCCAGACACGGCAAGGGTTTTTGCCACAGGGGATAGTCTAAAATGCACAGGTGGGGGCCAGAAGGGGGCTGTGATGCCTAAAGGCTGTAGATTATATTTTGTGTTTACATTAGATCCAGGAGGATAAGAAGCTATCAGAACTCTAAATATTGGAAATCTCTGAGAGGCAGAAAGACTAACATATGCAAGGCATACAGGGTAGACAAGATTCACAAATTGAGAACGGCTGGTGTTAGTTCATAAGCTACTGAGGTTGGGTCCTTGGGAAGGGTGTCCTCGAGGGAAACAAATTTCAATTCATCCACTAGTTTGTTTTCATTGTTACTGCTTTTTAGTCTTCGTTTCTCAAATATAAATAATAGGATTCCATCCCAAGATATTATCAAAAACACGGAATTTAAGCTTAACATGGTGGCTGACCCCTATGTTGTGGACAGTGCAGAGGCTGAAGGAGAATGGTTGCTCTAAGCTTAAGGGAAGCTGCTGGGTACATAATGTATTTCAGGATATCCTAGGCTACAGAGTAAGGCTGGCTCTCTCTCTCTCTCTCTCTCTCTCTCTCTCTCTCTCTCTCTCTCTCCTCTCTCTCCTCTATATGTATATGTATACGTATATATGCCTATACACACATATATACATATGTAATTAACATTTTCTGACTATGTAAGCTAACTTCAGGGTTTCTTTAAGGTTTTGGAATAAGACTATGGTAGCAACAATCCTAGGAAATATTTTCCTTTTCTTCCAGTGCTCTGTCACAAGCAAACACATCATGAATAGTACTTACTGTTTGCTAACATGAATAACTCTGCAAATATTGTCTCAGCTTTTATGATTTCATTGATCTTACATGAGGTGTGTAGTTTCACCTTGAAAAGCAAACTCAACAAGCCATGGATCTTTGCATCCTACCCAGGAAGTCTGGGGCCTTGGATGTAGAAGAAGAAACACAAGCAAATCAAATGCTCTCATCCGGAGGCACAGCTTTTGTCTTGGGAAAATGTGTCTACCATTTCAAATGCTTTCTGTGACATCAGCATTACATCTCCGTCTACTCACACAGATCCCGGATGACTTAAAGAATTATATATAATAATACAACAGAACTATGAGAAAAAGGAACGGTGGTTAACAGAAGACTGTGGAGGAAAAACAACTTGCCCAAGTTTAAAACATAAAGGAAACAAAAGCAAAAGTAGCAAGTTTTTAAAATGCAAAATTCTTGGGGTTTGGGGTTTGGATTTGGAGTTGTTGTTTTGCTTTGCCTCACGGCCTAGCCCAGGGTGGCCTTGAAGTCCTAAACGCTTCTTCCTCAACCTCCCAAGTGCTAGACTGACAGGCATGAGTCACCACGCTTGGCTAAAACACAAACTCTTATACTGTAAGTTGAAATGAGAAAAAGCAACATGTGGGAAGAATTAGTCCCAGTAACTAGCACATAGGGTTAATATCTGCACAGAAATTGTGGGCTCTACAGGAAGGGCACCCGTAGCCCAAAAAGCGAGTACACTTGCTCCAGAGAGGCCAGGTCAACTCACCATGTTTACTCATGCCCTCATTTTGTCTGATATAAGAATCTTTTAAAACATATTTTATTTATTAATTTTATGTGTATGAGCATTCCCCCTCCATGGGTGTAAGTGCACCCGTGTTGTTCAATGACCGAGGAGGTCAGAGAGGTTGTGGGATCCCCTGGAACTGGAGGTAGAATGGTTGTCTGCCGGCATCTGGGTGCTGGGAACTGAACCCAAGTCCTCTGCAAGAGCAGCCAGAGCTCTTAACTGCTGAGCCATCTCTCCAGTCCCATAAAATATTTTATACAAGCTCTGTTATCCTAGTCTGCATGCTGAAAAAAAAAAACCTGTCGCTTAACAAGACTAAATTACCAAAGTTTAAGAAGCTGGAGAGCTGACCTTTGCTTTTAAATATACATTAATTTTATTTCCATTTCTGTATACTCATTGAACATGGTTGTGTGTTACATGAGGTCCTTTCATACATGGACTCCCTGTACCCTGCACTCCCCCACTCTGTGACCCTTCCCCACACATAAAATTAAAAATAATACATTAAAAAAAGAAATTTGTCAAACAAGTAGTTTTAACTTGTTGAAACACATTAGGTGTGGTGGCATGTACTTTTGTACATGCACACATATATATATACACATACACACATATATATACACACACACACACATATATATATATATACACACATACACATATGATTTTATTTGCCAACAGAAAATGTAAGAACGCAGATGAGAGGAAGCAGGCAGCATTTATCTTTCTGAGAGTGAGTTTGCTCATCATGACTATCTCCAGAGGCATCAATTTTCCCAGTGGCATAATTTCCTACTTCTTTGTGGCTGAAGAGAATTTCAGTGTGTGATTGCACCACCTCTTCCCTGTCCATTCCTCTGCTGTTGCCTACTGAGGTTAGCTCCATACCTCAGGCTCCATACCTCAGCTACTGTGAACAGTGCTGCAGCACACACTGATGTACAAGTGACTCTGAGATAGGTTGACTTGGAGTCTTTTGGTTAAATATCTGAGGGAGGGGTTATTGGGTCATGAGCTGGGTCTATGTTTAAGTATTTGTGAAGCTCCGTATTGATTTTCACAGTAACAAGACTACTTCCTGTCCCCACTATCAGGGGAAGGGGTTCCCTTCTTCCACGTCTTCACCACTGATCTGACTCAATTATGTAGACCAAGTTGGCCTTGAACTCACAGGGATCCACCTGCCTCTGCCTCCTGTGTGCTGGGATTAAAGTCATGTGCCACCATACCCAGATTCTTAGCATAGTTTTAAGTTTGCTTGTCTGATGAATAGTGAAGATGAAGTTTATTGGTCATTGGACTTAATTTTCTGAGAATTAAATTTGCATTTCTTGATTGGGTTGTTTGATTTATTGTAATTTGTCTTTTTCAGATCTTTATGTAGGTATAGATTTTCTGTCAGGTGTATAGTCAGCAAAGACCTCCCCCACTCTGTGTCTTCACTGAGATGTCCCCTTTGTTATGCAGCTCTTTAATTTCATGGGGCCCTGTTCGCCAATTGGTGACACCATTCTCTGAGTGGCTCTAGCCCCATTAAGGAAGCCCTTGCTTTGAAGTGTTGTTTCTACATTTTCCTCTAAGAGTGTCACTTACATTAATTCTTTGATACATTTGGAGTTGAGTTTTGTGCAAGGCGAGAAATGGGCTTTGAGTTTCATTCTTCTGTGGATATGCAGTTTCCTCGGCACCATTTATTGAATGAATGGCTGCCTCTTTCCAAGGCCGTAGCTGTGTAGGTTCATAGCTGCCTCTTTCCAAGCCTGTAGCTGTGTAGGTTCATAGCTGCCTCTTTCCAAGCCTGTAGCTGTGGGGGTTCATAGCAGGGTTCTCTATTCCATTTCATTAATCTATGTGTCTGGTTTTGTGCCAGTACCATGCTGGTTTTGTTTCTGTTAGTGGAGCTGACTTGTAATTGAAACACGAAAATCTGTTTTTCCCAGCCAGGTCTTGCCACATAAGGGAAGCATGAAGGCCACAAGCTGAAGCTGCATGGACGGTGGACGGTACATTGTCTTCAGTTATGATCTAAATACATGAAGGCAGCAGATGCCATGTCATCCTCAGTTATATTCTAAGAGCACAGAGGCAAATTTGAGGTGAATCTTACACATCCTTCTGAAAATATAGAAAAGCAGGAATGTTACTATGTTGACATTTGTTAAAACCTATCTGGAAAGAAATTTGAAAAGGGCTGGAAAGCGAGCTCAGCAGTTAAGAGCACTGGCTGCTCTTGTAGAGGACCTGGGTTTGATTCCCAGAACCCACATGGCAGCTAACAATTGTCCATAACTCCAGTTCCAGGAATCTGACACCCTCTTCTGACCTCTGTGAACACTGCATGACACAGGTCAGTATACTCAGTGTGGTGGTTTGGATGAGTGTCCCCCATAGGCTCTAGGTATTCAGACATTTGTCTCCAGTTGGTGGCGCTGTTTTTGGAGGTCTTAGAAGGTGTGGCAATGCTGGGGGAAGTGTGTCACTGGGGGCAGGCTTAGTGAGTTTTAACAAGCCTCGTGGTCTACAGTTGCCCTCTCTGTTTCCTGTGCTCTTTGCGAGATGTGATCCTCGGTTTGCTGCTCCAGATCCAGCCACCACGCCTCCCACCACAATGTACTCTAATTCCCTGGAACCGCCAATCATAAGCTCAAATAAACTCTTCCTTTTATAAGTTCCTTGGTCATAGTGCTTTATCACAGCAACAGAAAACTGACTAATACACTCAGACACATAAAATTAAAAATAATACATTAAAAAAAGAAATTTGTCAAGCAAGTAGTTTTAACTTGTTGAAACACATTAAGTGTGGTGGTGTGTACTTTTAATTCCATCATTTGAGAGGCTGAGGCAGGAGGATTGTGAGTTCAAGACAAGCCTGAGCTACATAGTGAGACCCTGTATAAAAATAATACTAATAATTCTACACTAGGAACCTGTGAAAATAACATTCACTATGGACAACTCCTATTATCCTTGGACCCAGACAAAATCATGACACTGTACTCTGAATGTTAGAAATACTTATATCTGTGTCCACAGTGCACTACAAGTGAACAGTACATACAAAAGCTTTCTCAGGGGCTGGAGAGATGCTCAGTGGTTGAGAGCACTGGCTGCTCTTGCAGAGGACCTGGGTTCAATTCCCAGCACCTATATGGCAGCTAAGAACTGTCCAAAATTCCAGTCCCAGGGGGTCTAACACCCTCTTCTGAACATTGCACAACTCAGGCACTTGGATACAGGCAGTCAATACCCTCATAAACATAAACTTAAAATAATAAATAAAATATTTATTTAAACTTTCTCAAGAAATATTTATTGACTAAATAAATAATTCAAAAGAGGACAAATTCGTAGACAGAAGGCATTAATTACAGTCTTCTTTAAGAAAATAAAATGTTCAAGACAAGATCAGCAAAGCAGAAATAGTAGAGTAGAAACATCATAAATAGCCTGGGGTATTTTGTATTTCCATAGGAAATGTGAGATTATTTTTCCAATTTTTGTGAAGAACTGAGTTGGAATTTTAATGGGGATTTTGTTGAATTCATAGATTGTTTTTGGTAGGACATCCATTCACACAATAGTAATCTTCCTGAGCTACAAACACCTCCATCTTCTGACATCATTTTCAATTTCTTTCCACAGTGTATTCAAGTTTTTATTATACAGGTCCTTCCCTTGGTTAGATTTATCCCAAGATATTTTATGGTTCTTGAGGCCATCGTGAACGGGATTCTTTCTTGGCTGCTGACTTTTGTGGGTTGATTTTTCATCCTGCTACTTTACTGAACTTGTTTATCAGTTCTGAAAGTTTTCTGCTGGGCTCTTTAGGATCTTGTATATATAGAATCATATCATATGCAAAGAAGGACACTTTACATTCTTCCCTTCCACTCTGCACCCTCTTTGTCCCCTTCCCTGTCTTTTTACTCTAGCTAAGACTTCAGGCACTGCAATGAAAAAGAATGGGGGGCGGACGTCCTTGTCTTCTTCCTGATTTAACAGGAAATGCCTGAGCTTTTCTCCATTGCATGTGATGCTGGTGATCGCCTTCGTCATGTTGAGATATGTGGCCTTCATCACTTGGTTCTCCATGATTTTATCATGAATGGATGTTCAATTTTGTCAACAGCCTTTCTACATCTAATGAGATGATCGTGCAGTTTCTGTCCTTGAGTCTGTTTATGTGGTGAGTTACATTTATTGATCTATATATGTTCTGGGTCTCTGAGACTAAGCCAACTTGACCATGGTTAATAATCTTTTCCATGTGCTCTTGCATTCATTTTGCAAATATTTTGTGGAAAATTTTTGTGTCCATGTTCATCAAGAGATTGGCCTATACTTTTCTTTTTGTTGGATCTTTGTCTGGTTTTTATATCAGGGCAACACCAGCTTCATAAGGAGTATTTGGGAGTGTTCCTTCTTTTTCTATCTTATGGAATAATTTAAGGAGTATCAGTGTTAGTTCTTCTTTGAAGGTCTGGTAGAATTCTGCACAGTATCCATCTGGTCTTGGGGTTTTTTTTAAGTCCTACTACAGAGATATCTGTTCATTCATATTCATTACTCCTCTATTCACATTAGCCAGGAAATGGAAACAACATAGATATCCATCAATTGATGAATGAATAACAAAAGTATGAAACACAGTGAAATACTATCCAGCAGTTAGGAAAAATGAAATTATAAAACTTTCAGGTAAAGAGATGGAACTAGAAACAGTCATCCTGAATGAGATTACCCAGACCCAGAAAGACAAATATTGCATGTTCTGTCTCATAAGTGGACACTGGCTTTGACTCTTTAGATATGCATGTTTCAACTAGAAAATCCATAGAGGTCAAGAAACTAGTAAGGGGCCCTGGAAGGGAGGTTTAATGAGAAGGGAGCTAATGTGCTGACAGGGGATTAATGAAGTAGGAAGGGTTAAATGGGGCTATGTATGAGAGGGAAGAACAGGGGTGTTGGGGAGAGGTAACTAACACTGAAGGCCTTCAGAAAAAGCAACATGAAAACCTATCAGGATGAAAGCTTCTTAAAGTATCTACATACACAATATAAAGAGTTTAATGGAGTTATCCTATAACAGGGGGATAATACCCCTACCAGACAGCACAGGCTAGCAAATAAAAAGCCCAGTGTCAGGAGTGGACTCCCTCTTTTGAAGCTGTTGGTCAGGAGACCCACAGACCCTCAAAAATACTGACTATTGCCCCTGCTCTTGGTTACCCATCAGAACTTGATGGTAAGATCTTATTGCTAAAGACACTACATAAGTGAGTCGTAGAAGAAACAAGGGGTGCTCAAGCTGGGGCTGCCCTTGAAGCTTCACCTCCGCTGGGTAGCTGCCACAGTGCCGGAAGATGCTCCACATGCACCACGAAGAGGAAAGCAGTCGTCAACTTTCCCAGCTGTGAACCTTTTGAGCTACAATAGCAACTGGCCTGGCAACATATGCCCACTAATGCCATAGTGGCATGAATGTTATGTGAGTAACCGACTACTTTCTGATTGGACTAAAAGTCTGCTTCACAAGATGGAGCTCATATCTGATATCAGGTGTTACTGGTATAAGGCCTGGGAACTTGTGGCTGGACAGATCACAGGGGGAGAACCTACTGCTACTATTCTGCTAAGTGGACACAGTATTAACTCAACTCCTAAGGACTTATTACACACAGTGCATCTCTCACCTCTCACCAAAGAAGCTTCTTCATGCGGCAGATGGTGATTAACACAGAGACCACAACAACCAGACAAGTTCCCAGCACAGATGGGGCAAGGGGTAAAGAGTCGAAACTCTTAACTGTGGAACTACTGGCGGCTGACAGCTGCTGGGAGAGGAGTCCATCTTCTTTAAGTGTCTGATGCTCAATGGCTTGAGTGCATTCCTGGGGATGGGCTCAACCACAGGGTATTTGGAGACATGAATTGGACTCAATAAGCAGTAATAATAATCTCAAATAAATAATAACTTGTACTGCTCTTAAGATGCCTTAAAAGGGACTGGAGAGATGACGTCAGCAGTTAAGAGCACTGGCTGCTCCTCCAGAATACCTGGGTTCAGTTCCCAGCACCCACTGGACAACCATCTGCAACTTCAGTTTCAGGGGACCCGACGCCCTCTTCTGGCTACTGCAGGCATTGCACACATGGTGCCTTACACACATGCAGGCAAAACGTTCATAAAGTAAAAATAATAAACTTCCTGTGTTGACCACTGGAAAGCTGAGAGCTGTGGCATTTCCTTCTATTCCCCCCCACTGCCTCTATCAACACTTGGTTATTACCTTTTACTCTTTTAATGGTTTGAGGAGTTAATTATATCCATGCCTTCTATAATAAGCTGTTTGAATCCTTCTTGGAAGCAGAAGGATTAAAAGCAAATAACAACAAAGATTACAATTTAGCACAAGCCACACACAATGCTGAGACATTATTTGAGGAATTAAGCAGGTGCCATTAAACGTCCAGAAAGACCACCTGGATGGTAATTAAAGCTGACACACACCGCCAGGCCTCCCAACCCCTTCCCGCCCCCCCAAAGGACAGATGCCTCTCCTCTAGGCCCCACTCCATGGCTGTCCTCTGACGCTCTTTTTATTTTAAACTTCTAACTGCTGTCTACCTCAACACAGGATGTACCGAAGTACCAGTGGTCCGCTCATCACCACGTGGTCGCTCCGGTGGGAGGTCATCCCATCCCCGGCTAATCACCACCCTCTCCTCCTCCACCAGCTCCTTTTCTTTCAGGATGTGACCTGGACGTTAATCCTTCTCGCCTTATTTTAATGCTTTGTATTTTTAGATGTTGTGTCACTCAGGAAAAGCAAGAGTCATATAACTGGTCGTTCATTCTGTAAGACAGACGCTCTACTCATAGAACCCAAGTGGCTCTGTTTAACACAGTTCACAGACTTAAGTAGCAGAAAAGTACGTGTGAATTGGTGCATCTGATTCTCTTTCAGGTTTTACTAACACATCTTCCTGCGTAGAACCCTTTGAAAGAAATGCTGCCCAAATAAAGCTTACCTTCAGACATAGAAGGGGCAATGTCAGGTAGCATATTAAAGGGCATACCCGTTGTCTGAATTAACCTTGAACCAACCTGTCTACCCTCCGGTTCAATAGACCACCACTGTATGAATTTATTTTGATGAGTTAATTGACAAAAATCAGTAGCATTTTTATTTGATTTCATAGTAAGAAGGAATTGGCAAGGAGTGCCGGATGTTTCTATCGTCCAACTCTGTCCTACTGTGTAATTTGAAGACATTTGAGGGGTTTGAAAGATTAAATATTATTTTCACTGAGCAAAGGAAATAACTTACTTGATACCTGGCAATTAAGCCTTTGCAAACTCACAGGTTGACACGTTTTATTTAATTTATACTAAGCAGAGACAAAGGGACTGAAAAGAGTTGAAAGAATATATTTTACAATGTTAAGTACAATCCTAAGCAAGCCTAATCTTTTTCTAAGTACTGAAAACATCCCCAAACTGCCTTATGGGAGGTGCGGGGGCGGGTGGGGGGTGGCTGGAGAGGAAGCATCTAGCCTATACTCTGACTTGTGTTTCAGGACAGGGATTTCATTTTTCATAGTGTAATATAGCAAATCTGTGATCGTCATTCCCCAGGAAGCACTAATAAAAATAAAAGAGCATTGAGAGAATGCCTATTTGGGACATGGTCTTGCTTTGAGCTAGCTGACAACACTGGAAACACAAATTGTGATGTTCCCACAGAAGTACCAACATGACTGTCTCCTTAGCAATGTGCACCCATAGCTGAGTCAAGCCATGCTGAGAAAGCGAGGACCAAGCAGTTCTCAATACCTGTGACCTAATCTGATGAGTAATTGCTATAGAATCATAAAATTTAGCTTAAGAAAGACCACAAGCTCCATCCTGTTTCCTACCTTTTCCCCTATGTGAGGAAATAACAACTTGCCAAGCTGAGCTAACCGGGGGTGATCAAGACTAGGGGACTCAGTCCAGTGCTTAGTACCATGCCACCTGCCCTCGTCCACCCTTCCATCTGCTGCCCACCCAGCTATGCAGTTATGAAGTGTAACTGTGCCAGAAGCAATGTGTGGCCCTAGTGAATCACTCCTCCCTCGCCGCACGCCCCTCTTCAATGTGACTTTTCCATTCCTCCATCAGGAACTGGTTTCTTTCCCATCCAGTGAATGTGGACTGACCTTGATTCTTGCTTTGACTTTTAAAATGTCGTGGAAGTGATGCTACACAGCTTCTGAACACAACCTCAAGAGGTCCTGCAGCTTCTGCTGTCCTGCTCTTGCTGCTTGGAGACCATCATGCCAAGATGCCTGGGCAAACCATCTTGAGGATGAGAAGCCATGTGGCAGAGAACCAAGATCCCCCAGCCAACAGCTCCCGCCAAGAACTAGACAAGCACACAGGGCTAAGTAAGACCAGGCCAGTCCACGGCCCGGGTGCCAACTGACCTCAAATGCATGGGCGAGCTCAGGCAGTACAGTGGAGGGCAGAGCTCAGCTCTCAGAAATGAGGCTTGACGCTGTGCCGACCCACAGACTCCTGAGCACCTAAAAAGGTGTGATTTGTAGCTGTTAACTTTGAGGTGAGTTGCTAACTAACAAGCAGTAGCTAATCCTCTGTTAAGTGCTAAACTCTAGACAAAGAAATCACAGAGAAAGAAAGGCAGATAAAACCATGTTTGCCATCAAGGAACTTGAAGACTGGGAGGGATGTAAACATGGCTACCTTCTTGGAAACAGAGTGACACGATAATACTATTTTTAATATAACATTTCTGTTAATTTGGGGATTTCATAGGATGTATTTTGTCATGTTCACAAACACCCACACCATTCCTCCCCTCAATTCTTCTCAGACACATCCCCACCTCCCTACCCATCCCAACTGCATGTTCTCTCTTTTTTTTTAATAACCCACTGAGTCCAGTTTGTGCTGCCCATATTCTCCTTGGTGTGAGGCCATCCACTGGGGTGTGGTGGACCTGCCAGGGGTCACACCCTTAAATAAGACTGACTTTCCCTCCCCAAGAAGCCATTGAGTGTCAACAGCTCCTAGGCTAAGAGGAACTCTCTGAACCTTGCCTAGCTTGATCTTGTTCACATTTTGTGCAGCAACCACAGCTGCTTCGAGTTTGAGTGCAGTGGTCCAGACATGTCTGGATGACATACTTTCACCCCCATTCTCCCGGGTCCTGAGCTTTTACAACCTTTCCATCCTCTATTCCATCTGGCTTTTACAATCAGCTTTCCCCCGCCTCTTCCTTGATGGTCCCTGAGCCTTGGGGAGAGATGTGATATGAATGCTCCATTTGTGGCTGAGCTGTATTAAATCTAAGGTGAATTTAGAGGGTAATTTGATGGTTGGTCCATTTAGAAAATAACAATAGTAAAGCCGGGTGTGGTGGCGCCCGCCTTTAATCCTAGCACTTGGGAGGCAGAGGCAGGTGGATCTTTGTGAGTTCAAGGCCAGCCTGGTCTACAGAGCAAGTTCCAGGACAGCTGGGGCTACAGGGAGACCCTGTCTCGAAAAGACAAAAAAAAAAAAAAAACAATAGTAGGTTCACCATTGGGGCCTATGATCTCCCCAAACATGGGATCTTTTTTATGCCATTTTCTAAGTGAGAAATTCTAGGAAGCTAACTCAAGATATTGGAGGCAGATGAGCCCATACAATCCTTAAGGACAACCACTACAGCTCCTGCTATCATCAACTGATAAATGAATGAACAATTCAGTGGATCCATACAACAGGATCTTCTTTTTAACATAGGAAACTTCCCATTGTAATTAATACTGAGAGGTGAAATCAAGGTTACAATGGGATTTTATTCACCAAGAAATAGGATATGAACACTGAATGGACGAAATGTGATGGCATGTTTGCTTTTATGTGAAAAGCCTGGATCCTGTGGAGACAGAGAGCAGGTTAGTGGCTGCAGGAAGCTGTGGGAGGAGGAGGCCAAGGTAGAGAGCACTGGTGGGCTTCTTCCAAGAGTCATGAAGATATTCTAGAATCTGGTAACAATCCTGATTGTATGCTGTCTCTGTATCTCAAACTCACCCAACTGTCTGTTCAGAGAGTAAATTGGGTAGTGTGTGAACTGCATCTCAGGGCAGCTGCACATTGAAAAGCATTTGCCGTTCCATTGACTTCGATTTGGTGGCCAAACAGTGTGAAGGAAGAGTCAGGCAGCGTGCTAGTGTGATGCACACTGACACAGCACTAACCCTAATGTGACAGATACTGACAGTATACTAACAATATACACTAGTATGACAGATACTGACAGTGTACTAACCCTAATGTGACAGATACTCACAGTGTACTAACGATGTACACTAGTGTGACAGATACTGACAGTGTACTAACCCTAATGTGACAGATACTGACAGTGTACTAACGATGTACACTAGTGTGACAGATACTGACAGTGTATTAACCCTGTACACTGATGTGATGGATACTGACAGTATACTAACCTGTTAGTACACTGACAGTGTACTAACCCTAATGTGATGGATACTGACACTGTACTAACCCTGTGCACTGGTGCGACAGATACTGACACTGTACTGACCCTGTGCACTGGTGTGATGGATACTGACACTGTACTGACCCTGTGCACTGGCGTGACGGATACTGACACTGTACTGACCCTGTGCACTGGCATGACGGATACTGACACTGTACTAACCCTGTGCACTGGTGTGACAGATACTGACACTGTACTGACCCTGTGCACTGGTGTGACAGATACTGACACTGTACTGACCCTGTGCACTGGTGTGATAGATACTGACACTGTACTGACCCTGTGCACTGGTGTGATGGATACTGACACTGTACTGACCCTGTACACTGATGTGATGGATACTGACAGTGTACTAACCCTAATGTGATGGATACTGACACTGTACTGACCCTGTGTACTGGTGTGACCGATACTGATACTGTACTGACCCTGTGCACTGGTGTGATGGATACTGACACTGTACTGACCCTGTGTACTGGTGTGACGGATACTGATACTGTACTGACCCTGTGCACTGGTGTGACAGATACTGACACTGTACTGACCCTGTGTACTGGTGTGACAGATACTGACACTGTACTGACCCTGTGCACTGGTGTGATGGATACTGACACTGTACTGACCCTGTGCACTGGTGTGACAGATACTGATTTTGTACTGACCCTGTGCACTGGTGTGACAGATACTGACAGTGTACTAACGATGTACACTAGTGTGACAGATACTGACAGTGTACTAACCCTGTGCACTGATGTGATGGATACTGACACTGTACTAACCCTGTGCACTGGTGTGACAGACACTGACACTGTACTGACCCTGTGCACTGGTGTGACGGATACTGATACTGTACTGACCCTGTGCACTGGTGTGATGGATACTGACACTGTACTGACCCTGTGCACTGGTGTGATGGATACTGACACTGTACTGACCCTGTGCACTGGTGTGATGGATACTGACACTGTACTGATCCTGTGCACTGGTGTGACGGATACTGACACTGTACTGACCCTGTGCACTGGTGTGACAGATACTGACACTGTACTGACCCTGTACACTGGTGTGACAGATACTGATTTTGTACTGACCTTGTGCACTAGTGTGATGGATACTGACACTGTACTGACCCTGTGCACTGGTGTGACGGATACTGACACTGTACTGACCCTGTGCACTGGTATGACAGATACTGACACTGTACTGACCCTGTACACTGGTGTGACAGATACTGATTTTGTACTGACCTTGTGCACTGGTGTGATGGATACTGACACTGTACTGACCCTGTGCACTGGTGTGATGGATACTGACAGTGTACTAACCCTGTGCACTGGTGTGACAGATACTGACACTGTACTAACCCTGTGCACTGGTGTGACGGATACTGACACTGTACTAACCCTGTGCACTGGTGTGACGGATACTGACAGTGTACTAACCCTATACACTGGTGTGATGGATACTGACAGTGTACTAACCCTAATGTGATGGATACTGACACTGTACTAACCCTGTGCACTACTATGACGGATACTGACACTGTAGTATCCCTGGGACACAGCAGGCTTGGGATGGACAAAGGGAAATAAGGAATTCAGATCTGAATGGTAACTTTGGTGAACATTTCAAAATGAAATCCAGTCCTCTATAGCCCCAGGTAGCGATAGTCAATATCAGCAGGGGCTGGAGAGAAAGCTGGATTACAGAATAAAGGGGAGGATCATCTAGACACCTAACATTCATAGTTCCAGCCACAGACGGGTTAAATTGACAGGGAAAGTGTGTCTAGTAGTACAGTTGAGCTGAAGGAGACCCTCCAGTGAATCGCTTTGTGTGTGTGTGTGTGTGTGTGTGTGTGTACAGTCACATGTATGCAGATGGTGTGTGTGCAGGTGTGTGTGTGCAGATATGTACAGTTGTGTGTACAAGTATGTGCATGTGCAGGTGTGTGTATGCAGGTATGTATGCAGGTACGTGTACACATTCATGTATATGTACAGGTTTGTGTGTGTGCATGAAGGGGTATGTTTGCATGTTCATGTGTATGTAAGTATATCTGTATATGTTTCTGTGTGTGTGTGTGTGTAAGTAGGGGGATGCGTCTGTGGCTGTGGGTGTGTCTGTGCATCTGCATGTGTCTCTGGGTGTGTGTGAAGAACAGAAGAGTCAGCTGTTGTTCCTCAGGTGCTGCCCACCTTTTCTTTTTAACTTTCTGGGTATGTTTTACATTTCACGAACGCATGTGAGGTGCTTTGCCCATCTTCTCGGCATCGCCTCTCTTGTCCGTCCTCCCCACCCTGCTCTTCGTCTTCCCAGCTGGTCCTCCTGCTTCCATGTCTTTTTGTGACCTATGAGTTTCCTTAGCATTGTTTACAGGAGCATGTCACCTACATGTGACTACAGCACTGAGGAAAGTATCTCTCCTGTAGCGACACAGCTGCCTGGAAATCCGCGGCAAGGCTGGAGTCCTGCAGGACAGAGCAGCAAGTTTGTTATGAAGGTAGCCAACCTCTTTCTGGCTGAAGTTGATGCCTGCTCCAGGGAAATCATGACTGGTACTGGTACCGTAAACCCAGTCAAAAGCCATGGCTGGGAAGGTCACAGGCCTCCCACTGTGTTGTTTTGCTACATGAACATGACGAGCTCATCAAGTTGCCTTCTACATAGCCATGTTCCCAGCATAGATTAATGCTGCTATCAGCTTTGGTCAGAGAAGCTTCTTTTTGCAGTGGGCAGGGATAACTCTAAAGACTTTTCACTGGTCAGAGTGCTAGAATAAAATACTGTTAAGTGTCAAGCCATTAATGGGACATCCATATCACCTCCTCTAAGACCCAGGAAACTTTATAGAAGAAGAAGAAAAAAGAATGTAGCAGCCAGGGGAGAGGGGTTAGAGCAGAGTGATGGCTGCGGTCCAGGCATGACATGTTGTTAATCTCTTGAACTGACCGCAGCTGTCACTACCTGCACCGGGGTCTCTTGTTGGCCTAGAACCTGCCGTGTCGGCTAGGCTGGCTGGCCGGCCAGCAAAGCCCCTGTGCTCCGCCTTTCTCCGTGTCCCCAGTGCTAACATCACAGGTGTTACCGCTATGCTTGCCTTTTTACTTCCGGTCTTCACGTTCACGCCACGACCGTACCAACTAAGTCGTCACCCCAGTCCTGGAAAGCTTTTGTTGTGAGACTTTCTGAGGCTTGAGAGGACAGACATAGGGGTAAATTTATTTTTTTGCCCCATGCCAGACTTACAAGTAAAATTCTGCACTTACACTCTCCCTCCAAAGAAAAACGACTTCACAATGCGCCAGCATGTCAAGCTTGCCCGGAGCTTGAGCCGACAGAGCGTGGGAGTTCCATCACTCAGTACACAGCATTTCTTTCCAAAGATCCCCATTAGCTAAGTCTTTCCAACTCACTCATCAGGTCAGCGCTGTGGACTCCATTCGTTCTCTTTCTACACACTCACCTTCCAAGGCCCTTTCTCCCCTTTCTCATTCAAAGCAACTGAGCTCCACCCTAGTCCTGCCCAACAACCAGTGCAGGCAGGGGCAAGCAGCCCCGCCTCCCGCCTCGGGGTGGGGTGGGGGGGGGACCATCCAGGTACTCTCTAGACAGAACTGCACCCAGGATACTGCAAAGAGAGTAAGACAAGATTTCCTCATTCGGGGACATTCCGAGATGGGTTTCCAGAAGGCAGTGTGGAAAGGAAGCAGAAGAACACTATCAGGTCATCAAGGAAGCCGATGATCTTGGGTCCTAGCCAAGAAGAGAGAGACAGGCTCAGAGAGAAAATCTGGCCTCTGGGCTTTAAATTGGGCATTGTTGATTTCTATTTAACTTCCTTGACCTACTTTTTTCTTTCTAATTGAAATATGTTCCAGTTCCAAGAAGAGTGATAAATCACGGAGAGGAACTTCTTACCCTTTGAAATTGAACCTAGAAACCATGAAAAATTACTAAAAGTTAAAAAATTATCCTCCTATTTCTAATTAAGACTGCATGCCAAGGAAACCCTACACGAAGCCATTCTGGCATTTAATTAATCCTTCTTCTTCCAATGATAAATAACACTGTATAGGCTATTGAGAAAACAAATGTTCCTGTTTTCTCTAGCTGCGACACCATAGTAGAAGCTCATAAGAGATTCTGGCTTCTTATTCTAAGGCAGAAATAACCCTTGGAATAAACCCTGTAACCAGAAAAAGCTCCTATTCTATAATAGGAAAAAAATAGCTGGGCGTGGTGGCGCATGCCTTTAATCCTAGCACTCGGGAGGCAGAGGCAGGCGGATCTTTGTGAGTTCAAGGCCAGCCTGGTCTACAGAGTGAGTTCCAGGACAGCTGGGGCTACAGGGAGACCCTGTCTCGAAAAGACAAAAAAAAAAAAAAGAATAGGAAAAAATAATTTCTGTTATGGCAATTATTGTCCAAAAAAATCCGCTGAGGTAAGAATTAATAAAACAGCCAAATTCTGCATGCTTGACCCAGACGAATAAAAATTATTCCAATATGAATCCAGTGACTCTCAGGGGAAGCTTTGTAATGTTTTCGTATTTTACCAAACTACTTTGTTATGCAAACAAAAAAGGTAATTTTAGCTGGCAATAAAAACAATATTTCAACAATGGAAAAATTGGCTAATAATTAATTATACTCATTAGAACTATGAAACTATGGCACTCTGAAAAATATTTTAGAGTCTGGTCTAAAAATCACTATATAAAAGATCATATTTTACTTGGGCCTGGTGGTACAGGCTTGTAATCCCTGTTCTTCAGGGAGCTGAGGCAGGGGAATCACAAGTTTGAGGTCTTCCTTGGCTATAGAGTGAATTCAAAGCCAGCCTGACAACTTAGTGAGACTATCTCAAGTTAAAAAATTCAAAGAAGAGGCAGGGCATGGTGGCACATGCCTTTAATCCCAGCACTCAGGAGGCAGAGGCAGGTGGATCTTTGTGAGTTCAAGGCCAGCCTGGTCTACACAGTGAGTTCTAGGACAGCTGAAGCTACAGGGAGGTCCTGCCTCAAAATGACAAAAAAAAAAAATATTAAAAGAAGGCTGGGGCTATAGTTCAGGAGTAGGGCACTTACACACCATGTCAAGGCCCTGACTGCAATATCAATACTATAACAACAAAAGTCCATTTTTCCCAAGAAGACTTAGTATAAGTCACTAAACAATTTAGTAGGCTGTGGACACGTATATTTGCCAACCCTCTGATTCTAAGAAAGTTTGAGTGAGGAGAAAAGAATTTTTCATTATATATTATTTTTATTTTATGCATATGAGTGTATTGCCAGCATATATATAAGTGCACCGGTGTTGTGCAGTGCCCTCTGAGGTCAGAAGAGGACACTGGATCCCCTGGAACTGGAGTTACTGACAGGTGTTAGCCGCCAAGTAGGTGCTGGGATTCAAACCTGGGTCCTTTGCAAGAGCAGCCAGTGCTCTTAACCTCTGAGCCACCTCTCCAACCTGTAGAAAAAAAAATTTAATAGCCAAGAAGAAATTCAAATATCTTCAGAAGGCCTGCAGCCCTCCTGTCTCCTCGCCACATATCCAGACCTCTAATCGGCTGCCACAATTGCAGCATGGACCCTCAACCACAACCAGCTGGGAAATTTCTGGTTCTGTGTTCCCTACAAGATCTCAAAGATATCTTGTGTCTTCACGTTACTGTAACCGGAAGTTCACCCCGAGGGACTGTACATAGTCTATGGGTTACACTCAGTACCACTTGCTCTCCATGAACACACGTTTTGTGCACACTAGGTTCAAAGCTTCCATCTTTGTTAGCGGCTCAGAGCATCTCCACAGACAGAAGGTAAAGCTACTTCTCACCTGTTGAGAAAGCACAAAGAGAGCGCCCACCGGGTCACTGTGCTGACTGTGAGTCCGCTAAGTGTTTGTCAAGACAAAGACCCTCCGGAACACAGAGAACTCCAGAGAAGAGGGTAGAGCTTTACTAGGGGTGTAGACAAACTCACCTCACATTAAAATTCTGCCAAAACCCACATCCTCCAGGATCTCCACAGCTTCCCTTTACCCAAAGACACTCCTCTCATTTCTCACAGTCTTCCCTCACACCACCCTCCACCACCTCCTCCTTCCAGCAACACAGTTGTGGAAGTCAAGGAAGGAACAGAATTCAGGTAGGACAGACCTGAGGAAGAAGAGCTTCAAGTTATGACCCCGGGAGAGAGCGAGCAGTAAGAAAGACCCTTGTGGATTGAAATATTAGATCCCTGAGGGGTTTCCTGCCTCATGCCCTGACCTACTGTCCCTCTGGCTTCTGACCTCCCCAGTTGCATGGACCAAGTAGATTTCATCTCGATAAAGAGGAGGCAGGTGGGGATCTGGGGGAAAGGGGCTGCCCCTCAGGCATGGAGGGTTCTGGGATCTGCAGCTCAGATTTCAACAATCATCCCATATCCCGCACCCGAGCAAAGCAAGGTACTCCTTCAAGCATATCCTAAGTCTTGTTAGCTCGTTCCTGAGACTATGCTTTGCTGCGAAAATACATAAAACAGCACCTGTAGTCTGTAAAAATTTAATAAGCTGTTATATTTCAAGATGATATTAAAATAAAAATGCAGTCCACACTGTGGGTCCCCTCCTCTTTTAATGACACTATAAACTAAAATGGAAAAAGTGCTCAGCTCAGGCTGCAAAATAAGAAGTGGGAGGAGTCAGAGAACCCTGTAAATACATTTAACATACATTTCTAAAACAGCTTCTCAGGGTTACAAGTTTAATTTACCCAACATCCGTTTGCTGGTTTACAGACCAGCTTTGAATGTAATCCAGAACAGGCCTCAAAGATGGCTCTACACACCAGGGGACCTTGACAACCCCACATTCTCAGATGATGGGGATGATGCCGCATGAGGAAAGAGCCACTGAGTGGATCTGGGGTGCAGAACAAGAACAAAATTAAACTCCCCAAATTAGAAGCTATTGTAACCTTGTTTGTGTCAAAGAAGGCCATTCATTGTCTGTGCTCGGGAAGACACAGGAGACTTTATGTCCACAGACTAAATAAAGAAGGCCCTGGCCTCTCCCTCGTCTGTGGAATTCTTTCCAGGGAGCTCTACTTCCATTTCTTTCTCAGTATTCTAACTATGTAGGACCAAGAGAGTGTCTATCTTGCAGAACCAAGAGAGATCAGCCAATCTCAACCTTGTTAGGAATGAGAAAATTACAGAAAAGACCCATGATTCCTATGCTCCTCTGTCAACCTCCCTCCACTGCCCACCCAAAAATGAGACAGACCTGTCTGGTGAGAGGACTCACAAGTGACCTTTCCCCTTGCCTTCACTCTGCCACTCAAGACATCCTTCCGACCTCTGTGCAAATCTATTCTTCCTCCACCCAGCAGAGAAGGAAGCCTTTCTCCTTCCAACCGACCCAGCAGCACCTCTGCTGAGATGTGTCATTTTCAATGAACTTTGGGGCCTCTGAAACTTCCAATTACCAAAGACTCACCTAAAGAGAGACAGAAAGACAGACAGAAAAAAAGAAAGAGAAAGGAAGGAGGAAAAAAGGAAAGGAAGGAAGGAGAAAAGGAAAGAAGGAAGGAAGAAGGAAAGGATGGAGAAAAAAGGGAGAGAGAAAAAGAAAGGGAGGTTGACAATGGTAGATGATCGACAAATAACAGGTAGATATTGCATGGAGATACACATACACATTTTGTACATGCATAAACACAGACATAGACTTTGTCATATGTATTCTTGGACAATTTAATATATTATATATGTGTGTGTGCACGCACGCGCACATGAATGTATATACAGATTTCGAACTGAGTAGACTCAGCAAGCTGGAGCCTAGGCATGTACACTCTGAATCACTTCTCCTTGGTGATTACAGTACTGTTGGTTCAAGAATCACACTGAGGATGCTCTCCAGAGAGACCAGGAAACCATCCTTCAGAAGGAAGACAAACAAAAGTGGGTTCTATCACTTCTCTATAAAAAGAGGAGAAAATAAATCTCGCCGTAAGTCTAAGGTTATCAAGTATTTGGTTTCTGCTGATTTCCAGCAGAATAAATATTGGTCCCTAATTAAGAGGCTTTGGTGTCTTTACCCATCTCTATGTGGTCAATGTTAGTCTCTAACCTGGCCTAGAATATTTATGAAGCTTTTGCCTTTGCAAGGATAATGGGATACCTCCCTCTACTTAGAGAAAAGAAAGCTTTTCTTTACTCTCTGGGGATGAAACATTTGGGAGACAGGTATTCTGACCACAGGCTCATGTCTCCAAACTTACCTGACTTAGAGAAAGGATCCCGGGATTTAATGAGTGCACTGCCATCCTGCTGGGTGGCCCTGTGAGATGTCTGGGTGTTGAGGTCAGCACTCAGATTAAAATGGGATGCAGGCTACTAAAAGCCAAAAACATACAGCTGAGTTCCAGACACAGCTCGGCTGAAAGTGCTCACCTGGCAGCCGTGAGGCTCTGAGGAGTCCACAAAACCTGCCGGGAGGTGGGGGATAACATACCCTTCTTGAGACTCCTTGTGGGGGACCCTTCCCAGACCCTCCTGATAGTTCTCTCCTTATAAGCACTGTCCCTTCAGAGAAAAGCCCAGGTAGACTTACACTATACTGACAGGATATATTTACTCTGATGGGGATGGACATTGTAAGGCAGGCCCTCTCTGCAAGGGCAGCCTGCAGGGGTCTGGCTTTAGCACTGTACCTGGGGCCACATGGCTGGCTGTCTCCTTGGGTGGTGTCTCGCTAGCAAACCCATTCAAACACAGGGTTAAAGCATGGTCTGCCATCAGTGCACCTGGCAATCAGGCCGCCACTGTATCTCCATTCCTTAGTCCCCTTCTCTTTCTCAATCAGCACAGGATAGAAAGGAATGAAGAGGAGAGGCCCAGGCCCAGCCAGAGCAGCCATTCTGTTCCTGTACTCACAATAATTCCTGGGTGTTTGCAGAGGCGGAGTGAGCACAGTCCTTTACGTGCAGCAAACTGTCCAATGACAGTACTTCTGATGGTCTCCCCTTTTCTGTCTTAAAACAGACTCATGGGGCTCACTTGGTGAACTGCTTGCTGTGCAGCAGCAGGACCTGAGTTTGATCCCAAGAATCCAATTTTTTAAAATGGGCACAGTGGCATATGCATGCCTTCCCAGCAATGGACAGGCAGGTTCCCAGGGCTCGCCGGCCAACCCGCTGAGCCTACGTAGAGAGTTCTAGACTAATGAGAAAGCATGTGTCAAAAAGCAAGGTGGATAACCCTTGAGCAAAGCTGACCCCTGGCCTCTACATGCTTGTGCACACATGTGCACACATGCCCATGTACACATGGGCACTCGCACACACATGTGCACACGCCCTATTAACGCCCAGAGAAGACATGTCATCTGAAGTAGGTTTCCTTAAGATGTTCCTTGTGGTCCTGTTATTTTCAAAGTTGACTGAAAATCTCTGACTTTATCATGTCAGGACCTGTGGTCAGGAGACTTCTAGAACAACCAGGAATTCCAGACTATTCCAGAAGTGGTGGTTGAAGACCTTTATCCTGCAACTACTGGGCTTTCCTTCTTCCTCTCTCTCTTCATTTTAGATGTCAAACACATGTCATAAATCTTCGTGAAACTAGCAATTGTGTGACTTTATACTTATCCCCCACCTCGATCCTCAAATGGATTTTATCATTAGCCACAACTCATCTACACTCCTTGACTCACTGCCTCCAAACATCACAAGGGCTATTCCACTGATTATTCTCTTTTCTTTCTTTCTTTCTTTCTTTCTTTCTTTCTTTCTTTCTTTCTTTCTTTCTTTCTTTCTTTCTCTTTCTTTCTTTCTTTCTTTCTTTCTTTCTTTCTTTTTTTTTTTTTGGCACAGGGTCTCCCTATAGCCCCAGCTGGCCTGGAACTCACTCTGTAGACCAGGCTGGCCCTGAACTCACAGAGATTCACCCACCTCCACCTCCCGAGTGCTAGGATTAAAGGCATGTGCCACCACACCTGCTTAAAGATGGTTCTTAGCCAACATGTGGGTGCTGGGGATTGAACCTGGGTCCTCTACCAGAGCAGTCGGTGCTCTTAACAACTGAGCCATCTCTCCAGCCTCTCCACTGATTTTCTAATATGGTATTTATTCATTTATTTTCCTCCCTCTGAAGGTCTGGATTGAAGTTCTTTATTCCTTGCAAGAAATCTACAGCCGAGTCCCTGTTTTCAACAGCTTAGATTTTCCTTTATTCTTTAACAATCTACTCAGCAGGGAATCAAAATCATCAGAGTACACTGCCACCATATAGAAAGATGGTGTTTGTTCATGAATTCCCCTTTCTAGAGACCAGAATTCACTGATCCACGCACCTCTCAACATTCAACACCATCTATTTCTGAACCTCCATCAGTCCCTTAACCACCTGTGAGGTTTCTATGAGCTATACAGGGTGCTAAGCACAGGAATGGGCTAATCCAGATTGAGACGTGGAAGACAGAGAGAAATATGCTAAATTTCAAAACCTTCTTGAAGGAAAAATGATGTGAACTAGCTCCTTAGTCATTTTTTTTTTCATGTTAATACATGCTGACACAATGGAATTTTGCACATGTTGGACTAGATAAACAGATGATTAAAATTAACATTACGTGGTTCTTTAGACAATTTAATGCAGCTACTAGAAGTTTTTAATTATATACATGGGAGCTGGGGAGATGGCTCAGTGGTTAAGAGCACTGCCTACTCTTGCAGAAGACCTTAGGTTTGATTCCCTGTACCTACATGGTGGCTAATGACAGTTTGTCCAGTTTAAGGGGATCCAACACCCTCTTCTGACCTCCACAGGAATTGCATGCACAGGTACACTTACATATATGCAGGTAAAATACTCATACACATAAAATAAAAATAAACAAATAAATATAAATATTAATTATATATGTGGCTAACATTGTGTTTATAAGGAACAGGACTGCCCTAACAGGATAACTAATGGGGACCAAAACTAAATCATTTATTTATTTATTTATTTAGTTAGTTAGTTAGTTATTTTTGTCTTTTTGACACAGGGTCTCCCTGTAGCCCCAGCTGGCCTGGAACTCACTATGTAGACCAGGCTGGCCTTGAACTCACAGAGATCTGCCTGCTTCTGCTTCTGCTTCCAGAGTGCTGAGATCAAAGGTGTGTGCTACTATGCCCAGCTTAAACCAATATTTTAAAACTATTACCACACGTCTGCCCTATGTCTTACCCAAACTGTTCCCCACATCTGCACAGAACACTGGGGTGCACGAAGATGAACAGTAGCATGTTCATGAAATGTCCCAGGATGATGGAGCAGACTGGTGGGGATGCAATGAAAGAAATGTGGGCGAGTCCAAGGGGAGGATGTGGTTTATTTTGTTCATGGTAGAAGTGGGAGGAGCTTAGACAAGAGAGAGCTCCTGCGGTGGAGGAGAGATTCCAGGTAGAGAGAGCCACATGGTTCCAATTAAAATCCCCGAGAGCTTCTTCACAGGCTTGGGGAAAAAGTCCTTAAATTCATTTAGAAAAACAAAAGACCAGGCTGGAGAGATAGCCTAGCGGTTAAGAGCGCTGACTGCTCTTGCAGAGGACCCGGGTTCAATCCCCAACATCCACGTGGTGGCTGAGAACCGTCTGTAACTCCAATTCCAGGAGAACTCCAGTTGCGGGGGAATCCAACCTCTGCGTCTCTCTGACACCCATGCGGACATATGACATGTCACATGCTGGCAACAAACTCTGGCAGATGCAGAGCACATTCACAATGAAACTCATCTCTTTCTCTGCTTCCCCTGATAGTAACTTTCATACACATGGAGAAAAATTAAATAAATAGAGTCATAATAATTAAAACAGAAAGACAAAAAAAACAAAGAAAAAAAACACAAATAGACCAAAACTCACCCTAGTGAAAAGCACGACAACAACATGGGGGATCTCTATAACTCAGACTTCAAAATCTATATTCTCACATTGCTAATAGTTTCCATAATAAAAAATCAGCTCTGGATTACCGTGCACACAAAGACACAGACCTGGTGAGCACAATTGGAGAGCAAAAATGCTGCAAGATCCAGCAATATGTGCAGCTTATATTATCACAATCCTTCAGCAGACTCCACAATGGCTAGTAATATTTCAGCAGTGACAAGGGGGCCACAACAAGAAGCACGAATGGAGAAAGAGACAGCCATCTTCACAAGGTGTTGGACAAAAACTGGATCACCATCTAGTGACAAGACATGAAATTAAACCACCTACAGTCTCGCCCGTACAAGAAGCTCATACTCCGGATGGATTAAGTCACTCAAACAAAAACACCAAACTATGGAAGGCTGATAGAAAGAAAAATGCAGCAGACTACATGACGTAGGTGTAGGAAAAAACTCCCTAAATCAGACAGCAGCTGCACTAAGAAAAGCCGGCAATTGACAAATGGGATCCAATTAAACTCAAAAGCTTCAGTACATCAAAAGAAACAAATCAGAGGAAGTGTAAGAGAAATCCCATATCAGAGTGGGAGGAAAACCTTCACCACAAGAAACATCTGACAAAGCATTGAATTTCCAGAAATAATTAACTACTCAAAAAACCAAAGAAAAAAGAAAGACAAATGACCCACTCCAAATAGATGAGCAAAGAGCTGAACAGAGACTGTACAACAAGTGAGGAATTAGAATAGCGAGAAACATCTTAAGAATTTCAACATAGGGGCTGGAGGGATGCGGTAAGAGTGCCTACTGCTCTTGAGAGGACCCTGGGTTCATCCCGCACCACCATGGATGCTGGGAACCGTCTGTAACTCGCCAATTCCAGGAGCCCGGTGCGAATCCAAAACCCTCTTCTGACCTGACCGGGCATTGCCAATGACACGGGTCACAAAACGATGCAGACAGTATCATGCAATACACATAGAAAATAAATAAATTAATTAAAAAAAGAAGTGTTACATCAAACTAATATTAAGGAAATGCAAATCAAAACCATTAAGATATCATCTCACTCCATTGGATCAAGATCTGGCTAGGATCAAGAAACAAATGATAGCCAAGTGCTGGAGAGGTTGTGGGGGAAACAAGGAACACTCATCCAACTGTTGGTGGGATTGTAAACTTTTACAGCCACTGTGGAAAGCAGTGTGGAGAACCCTTGGAAGACTTGGAATGAACTTGCCACCTGACCCAGCCATACCACTCCTAGGCATGTACCCCCAAGACTCATCCCACCATAGAGATACATGCACAGCCATGTTTATTGCAGCTCTCTTCACAATAGCAAGGGCTGGAACCAACCCAAATGCCCCTCAACTGTTTAGTGGATAGAGAAAATGTGGTACATCTACACAATGGAGTCCTATGCAGCAGTAAAGAAAGACGACATCATGAGCTTTGCAGGAAAATGGCTGGAGCTAGAAGGTATCATGCTGAGTGAAGTAACACAATCCCAGAAAAACAAACGACGAATGGTATCCCTCATCTGTGGATGCTAGTGCCAATTACCTAGTTGTAAGTATTTCTTGTGCATGGCCCCTAGAGCTTTTTTCCAAGTAGTTGGGAGTGATGCATATTGGAAACAACAACAACAACAACAGAAAGGACTGCATCAAAGAACTGACTGAAATGGTGAACTTCTGCTCAAAACAGTCAACTTCCACATGGAGAATTTTGAGAAAGAGATGAAAAGCATGTTTGGCAGAATGCATGAGCTCTGGTAGGGTGAGGGGATAGGGTGGGGGACATGGGTCTAGATTTTAAAAATATATATATATATATAATTTAAAAAAAAAGACAAAAAAAAAGAAAGAGCCACATGGAAAAGTCAGGGAGAAGCTGAGGGGCTGGGGCTGAGGTCAGGCTGAGCAGAAAGAAGAGTCAGGAAACATCAGGGGCCAGACAATAACATCTCAAGCCAAGGGCATGGAACTGCATCTTCTACAGGGGGGACACAAAGACATGAGAGGCTGGAAGTTTAGACTTAAAAAAATCTGGGGAGATAAGACATTGACAGATGTGTGTGGGAAGAACCGGGTCTGGGCGACACATTGCCCAGAATCCACCTGTAGTAGCTGCTGCTCATTCCTGAAAATAAGACCCCAAAGATACTTTTTTCTCATACCCTTGTTTGCAGATTTCCCTGTTTTCTCCTGTCCAAGACTAGCTTAGCGACAATCTCCCTCAACAACTGTTCAAGAAGGCTTTGTCTGCTCTTACAGAAACAGGCACTCTAGCACTGTCAGCAGCTTTCTGGGTAGCCCGTAACCAGCTCTTGAGTTAGAGCTGCAAGAAAGCAGTGCTGTAAGTCAGGGCAGATTGTCCTCTACATTCTACATGGGGATAAATGGCCATTTGTTCTCCTGTTCTAAGCTGATCACTCCTCCCAAATATCAGCCTGTGCCACACGACAGGCAGAACTGGGGAGTCGGTGCCATCCCCACACATCCCCATAGCAACAAGAGCTGGTCACCGAATCATTCAAATTTGCTTCTTTGCCTTTGTTCCTAGGACATTTTATCAACTAAGTGAGTCCAACATCATTAAATCTTTGAGAATAAGGTCCTTTCTGAATTTTTCTTTATTTATTGAGCCGACATAAATTCATTCTCTGGAGTCAACTCAAAGCCCTGTGGAGAACAGGGATAGATCTGTCTGAAGCAAGGCTCAGAAATCAGAAAAAAATAAATAAATAAAAAGAATGTGTTTCTTACCAGGAATGGAAAGATGGTGGGTGCAGGGTGCCAGTGCTTTGTGTGCAGCTCAAAGACCTGAGCTTGGATCTCCAGCACCCACAATAAAAGCTGGGTGTGGCCATGCATGCCTGCACCCCTAGGGCTGGCATGGTGGAGACAGGAGGATCCTGGGGGGTTACACAGCCAGAAAGCTGTAAGCTCGGGGTTCAGTGAGAGACCCTCCCTCTGGACAGATGAGCGGGGCACCTGACGGCCCCCTCTGGCATCAGCACATGCAAAAGCACACAAACATTTCTTTAACTTATTTCCTTGCATGTGTGAGTTTCCTTCATTCTTTTGAAACTAAAGCAAAGTAATCACCAGCTACTCCTACAGTGTGCTACCAAAATGAACAGAAGCTAGCTCTGAGCGTACAACAAACAGGAAAATGATGTGAAAGCCAGCCCAAAGTCTGGGAGTACTTTTTCCAGTTAATATTTCTTTAAACCCTATAATATGAGTCAGGAGATTCTTGAGGATAACCCCCAAATCCAGGTAAGTCTGAGAATTGCACCTGGTATGTTCAAGCCTGTCCCAAAGGAGCCTGCATCTAGCTACTCGGAGAACTGGGGGGGTAGGGGGGTTCACCTGGCAAGGGGTTGGGGGGTGCTTAAAACATAAAGGAAATAACTTAGAACAAGGCTGAGACAATCATATCCTACAACGAGTGTCCACAAAGATGTTTTCAAAACTGGTGTGACCAAAGTCCAAAATGGAGCTCTAGTGATCACAGGGGAGTGGCCAGTCCATCAAAGTTCACAGCCTCCACTTGCCTCATGTCTCTGAAAGGGAGGTGTAAGAGGGGGAGGCGTAAGCTATTTGAAAGCAAACAAACACCTTCACATATTTTTGGAAGGAGCACACAAGTCAAGAAGGAACTTGTTCAATTTGACCTTGACTTCAGAGCTTTTACAATTATGGGGAGTGACTAAGCCTGCTAAACGCTCCATTTTTACATTGTACCATAAAGGTTCTGACTGGCAAGAAGCAACCGCAGCGATTTAGCAAAACGGCCAGGTCTGTTAGCAACAGTGTGGGCTTCCCCGTGGATCAGAAAGAGGTGACTGGGGAGATCCGGGCTCGACAGCTTCTAGGACAGATATTGCAGCTGATTTCAACTCAAAGCAAATGTTTTTGTGTTTCTGTCTTGTTTTAAATGGAAAACAATTCATTTAATCAAGAGAAATGCGCCTCATGTGTAGCTCTGACTTGTATCAAGCATTGTGCTTTGATGTGCTTTGGAAGCTAAGAAGCTTTTAGAGACCCTTTTTAAAGTTGAAATTGATTCGATTTGATTCTTGAAAATCTAGTGCTTTGTTTTAATGCTGAGGAAAAACCCAGAGTCCCACTTTGATGAATGTATGACAGTTTTTATTAAAAAAAAATATCTTTAATGTTCTTTACCAAATCCACATCAGTGACCATCAGACAATCTCTCACTAGGTTCAAGCAATCTGTAATTAGTGAACACAAACTTGAACCTCAACCAAAACTCTCATTCTGGGTGGAACACGGTTGAAAGTCACCCACGCTTCTGTTGTGGAATCCCCCATTCCTTCTCCAGGCATAAGGTTTGCCTATCTTCAGAATGAAAAACACCTCAAGCTTTTGTAACCTCCTTAAAGGATTGTTTTGTTAGGACATACCATGCTTGTTCCATAAACCCGATCAAATCATTGCCTTCAGGCACACATCTGCAATGGCTGGCCTCCACGTGCTTTGGAGTACCTGTACTTCTAGACACTCCTCTTAAGGAGGGGAAAAAAAAAAGAAAAGAAAAGAAAAGAAAAAGAAGAAACTTTAGGAAGTCTGCAGGTGCAAGAGTGTTTGAGAGGAAGTTAGTGATGGATTACTCTTTTATGTTGTATATTCACATAGGCAGTTGTGTGTTTGTGCTGAGGTAATTCTGACCTTAAGTACACAGAACATGAGCCGAGAGCTGCTTCTTGGTACTCTGGCCTCTCTCTTCTCCAACACACGGCTGACCTAGGAATTCTGGAAAAGAAGTTGCTGAGAGGAAAGGAACTCCAGGATAGAATCGTTGATCCTAGAGAGAATAGACATGTGAACACCACTGCTTCATTCATCTCCTTGAATATCCCACCATGGCTGAGTGGCCATTTGTGGGGGAGGCTGTTTAATCCAGGAGAACAAGTGGGGGGAATGGATGGCTTCAGTCTGAGACTCCAGATGCCCAAAACTACTGACAACCTGGTTTCTTCACGTTTCCAAGGTTGGTTTCTTCCTTTTCCGTTGGTTCAGAATCCTAAGTGATTACTTGATTCCTTTGTTCTTTGACCATGGTACTCTGGGGATCCTTGCAGCCAGCATTCATTGGAGATAGGATTCACCCTCCAGACACTGGCCAACTTGAACTACCTAGCAAATCAAGAGAAAATGTATTTGGTCATCTAACCGGGATTCACACAGCTTAATGGATGTATGAGCTGCATTTCACTTAAACAGGAACTCTGGTCTAGTATCTCTGTGTTGCAGTCACGAAGCTTGAATTATTTATTGTGTAGTCATTCCCAGCCTGTAGAGCCCACAAACAATAATCCAACAGAAAGAACGAGAGGTGTGTCATGAGAACAGCACTCAAAAGCCATCACAACCAGTAAAACAGGACTCAGGTCCAGTTTTCCATTAAGGCTGAAGAAAGACCAGAAAAGAAAAACCATAAGTGGGAAACGCCTCTGTAGACAGGCAGCTGGTGAGGAAGGGACCTGGAGTTGAAACACCACAATTTATAAAACTACACAACTTTCACCTCAGGTAAACTGTGTCAAGCATAAAGAGAAATAAGTTCAAATGGAGGTCTTAGCACATCACAGACAGTTGCATTATAGCAACTATACAGGGGATCATGGGCTTGAAAACGAGGCCTGCTTCACAAATCTGAGCTGACCCTGCTAAGGTCACCATATGATTGATGCCCTGCTGACCACCATAAACACTGGGAATTGAACTCGGGTCCTCTGCAAAAGCAGGACACACTCCTAACCTGAGTCATCTCTCAAGCCCCTTGATTTCCTTTTCTTACATGTCTCCCTGTTATGTCAACGCTTACCGAGGAGAGGAACAAACATCTGTTCACCACTGACAGGACACCAGCAATGGACCCCAAGAAATTATTCCACCCAGCGTAGCCTGACGAACCAGCGAGTTTAATCAGGGTTTCTTATGGAGCCTGGGTGAGGATTGCTTACAGGAACATGCACCACTGGAGAAAACAATCCTTCGCAGCCCTCTGCCTGTGCATCCTTGGGTGGGGGGGGGGCGGCAGGGCCTTGCCAAGTTTCAAGAAGGCAAAGGTCATGGGGGGTGGGGGGGAGGATGCTCTGCAACACTAACCCCTCCCTCGCATGTTGTCTCCCAACATCAACTAAGGAACCCTAACTCTGACTCCCAGTCCATGTGGATGTCGCAGGCTGGAGCTGCGAGACTCAGAGCTTCTATCCTAGAACCCAACAGCCCTGTTTCGGTCCCAATCTGCTCCTGACTAGCTGAGTGGCCTTGAAAGAGCTACTTCACTCCCATGTCCTTCAGTTTCCTCGTCTGCTCACTGGAAACAATAACGCCTATTAGAAACATTCATGGTGAAGATTAAGAGAGTGTTTACGGCTTACCCACGATGGTTGGTATTTAATAAACTTGTCATTAACAAAGACAAGTGACCAGTTTGGAAGCAGGAATCAGTCATTTGGGGAATGTGCTTTAAGCAGAAAGAAAAATAATCCCAGACAAGCAGAAGTTGAATGAAACAGTATGGATCTCATCCTCTGTGCCTCATCTCGGCCCCAGTGCTGCTGGGGTGGACTGGGGTGGAAGATGTACTAAGGTCATGCCCACCACCCCTTACCTCCCTCTCATACGCACCTCCTCCTGGGAAGTCTAGCCATCTATCCACGCCCGCTCCAGACTTCCTTGCGGGAATGTAGGATACTAAGTTCTGGCCAAGGAGAAACAAAAAGTCTCCAGAAAGAGCTCCTGGGAGAGATTTTTCTTCCCAGATAAAAAGATGAGTCCATCCCTCTTCATCTTGCCCTGAATGTGAATGTGATGCTTGAGGCTATGTTGGCTTTATGCAAACATAAAGTTCTACGCAAAAGGGAAGAAAGCAAAGCACATAGGGGTGGAGGAGAAAGCAGCACAGCCGAGCCCCTGGTGGCACTGCTGTTGGACTGCTGCCAGCAAACGTCTAGCTTCAGACTTCTTGTTATGCAAGGCAAAAAAGCCCCTATTGTTTAATCAGAACTCTTGTTGCTGTTGCTTGT
The DNA here is from genome assembly GCA_009823505.1 of Rhizomys pruinosus. Classification (NCBI taxonomy): domain Eukaryota; kingdom Metazoa; phylum Chordata; class Mammalia; order Rodentia; family Spalacidae; genus Rhizomys; species Rhizomys pruinosus. The sequence goes on from VZQC01015660.1 coordinate 297,496, forward strand.
GCCCAAAGCACTTCATCAGATACGGCATCTTATTCACAGGCGTTAAGTAGATGTGTGTAGAGAATTCCATCCCTGCTTGCTGCCTGATAACCAGCCCCTTACCCTCTGGTGCTGTACAAAGTCAGATGCTTATCGAGATCACCTGGAGATCTTTGAAGACACAGAGAAGACAGAAGCTAATCTATAGACATGTCACTTCAACAGAGAAGCACAGTCTTACAGTCTGAAAGCCACTGGGTGGCTCCTAAAGAAGGCAAAGTCAGTCTCTAAGAAATGCATCTTTCTAGACGATGTCATCATCCACGGTTATCAGCTGAGAAATTTCAGTCGGTCCCAAAAGAGACACAGGCTCTGTTTCTCAACACGGGATCTTCAGACATCCCACAAAGAGACTGAAACAACCCCATATTTAATGATTATCCACAACTGTTAGGAGTTTGGACACTGGGTTGTGAACATAAGCCAAGGCCTGTACCCCTGTATGGCCTATTAGAGACACACAGATTAAAAACTAAAGTATTAATAATAAGCAGGAATTTCAAACAGTAAGTTCTAACAAGAAAACAAAGAACGTTGCTATACAGTGTACATTCGGGGTGGGATAGAGGAAAATAGTCAGGGACAGCCATGCCAAAAAGCCAGCATTTCAGCTCAATTTTGAAAGAATGGAGTGAGCAAGCCAGGAAAGCACTGAGCAGCCTGAGTCTGCAGAACGTGCGGAAGGAGAAGCAAGAAAGCCTGAAGGCTGGAGACAGGCGCCGGGCCAGCGGAGTTGTGGGCACATACATGTAATCCCAATACCCCAGAACTGGACACAGGAGACAGGTGCTGGGCCAGCGGAGTTGTGGGCACATACATGTAATCCCAATACCCCAGAACTGGACACAGGAGACAGGTGCTGGGCCAGCGGAGTTGTGGGCACGTACATGTAATCCCAATACCCCAGAACTGGAGACAGGAGACAGGTGCTGGGCCAGCGGAGTTGTGGGCACATACATGTAATCCCAATACCCCAGAACTGGACACAGGATCAGGAGTTCAAGGCTACCCTGGGCTAGCTGCTTGGAAGCCAGTGTGCATTAACTAGACCATAACTCAATAAGCAAAGGAACAAAAAGAATTTGCTTTAAAAAAACATCATTTTTATGAAAACCTAATGAAAATCTTTAAGCTATAGAGAAGGCTGTGTACATGTGTGAGTGTATATATGTGTGTTTTACATTGTGTATGTACCTTCATGTGTTTTCATGTATGTGTGTACATATGTGTATGTATATGTGTATTTGTGTATGTATGCACGTGTTTATGTATGTGTGTATGTCCATGTGTATATGTGTGAGTTTGCGTGTACATGTATGTATGTGGTATGTGTGTACATGTGCAGATATGTGTGTGCATATGTGCTGTGTGTGCTGTTCAATACCCACCCATCTCATCCGTAGCCTTAGATTTACAAGGACGCACGCATGGCTTTGTTACTTCCTGGGTCACTCCCACCCACGACCCCCTCTCCTGCCACCCTGGCTGCCCGTCTCTCCTCTGAGGCTCTTTTCAGTGCCTGGTTCACATGCTCCAATGTATGTCCTTCCTCTGTTGCCTCACCAACATTTTTAAAAATCTTTTTTACTTAAATCTTAATTTTTGAAAATATTTGTCTGTTTACAACAGGTCTGTGAAACTGTGACCCCTTGGAACAGAGCTTTCACCACACCCTAGACTAGCTTAAACAATGCCAGGCCGTGTCAGCACACACCTGTAGTCCCAGAACTCAGTAGGCTGAGGCAGGAAGATCAGGAGTTCAAGGCTGGTCTGGGCTACGAAGCAACGGCCTGTATCAAAAAAGAAGATAAAACACCACAAGACTATTTAACATAGGATTATGTATTTGATTATCTGTAAGCTATGTAGAAGGCTGTTCTCATCAAGGATGGAGAATTTTTCCCAAGCTGTTGCTACATGGAATATAGCCCATGGATTGGCCTTGTCAGCACTGTCTGGGAACCTGATATAAAAAGCAGAATTGAGGCCCTTACTCTAGACTCCCTAAATCAGAATCTTATTTTAGTTGGATTCTCTAGGTTTTTTACATGCATATTAAAACTTGAAAAACATTACCGTAAGCCAGTGGCCATTGGCCTTTATTGAACATTAGAAACCCTGATGCCCGAGTCTCAAACTCAGAGATCAAATCTGACCATGAGGAAAGGAACACCAGAGTGTCGCCCAGGGGGCCACCAAACATTAAGCACCATAAATGCTCCAAGCATTTATTAGGCATTAAAAGTTCACCAAGTATTAATCACTATAAGTTCACCAAGTATTCGGCACTGTAAGTTCATAGCATCAAATATTATAAGTTCACCAGGGATAAAGCACTATAAGTGCCCCAAGTACTAAACACTCTAAACTCGCAGACCTAAATACTGTAAACTCAAAAGGTAATAAAGCACAACTTTTAATAGCAATGCCCAAAAGACCAGTTAGGAAGCTTGTATAAAGATGGATTCTGTTTAAAAAATATTTTAAATTTCTTTCTTTCTTCATTTTTATTTTTTGTATACATGTTTTGCCTGCATGTATGTAAGTGCACTACATGCATGCAATTCCCAGAGAAGCCAGGAAAATGTATGTCGGATTCCCTGGAACTGGTTTTTGGCCACCATCTGGGTGCTGGGAATGGAATTCAGGTCCTCTGCAAGAGCAGCCAGTTCCCCTTCCTACCACTGAGAGCTCTCCAGCCCCAGGAACCCATATCTTTAATTGGCACCTCCAAAGGGTTTGATGTAGGCTGACCACAGACTGCTGCAGTAAGGAACTATTGAAGGCAAAAAGAAAAAAAAAAATGACATGATATGGCGATTAATTAATTTGGCCACTGATTGATGTGTACCTCTGGTGATGCTGCTTTGTTCCTGAGCCTCTTCTGAAAGCATAGGGTTCTTGTCATTATCCTTCCCCAACCCCAGAAACTATGCTGGCTGCAAAGTGCCACCAACACCCTGTGTCACAATCTGGGAACAGGGGAACAGTGCGTACCGAGAGAAATTTCTTTCCAGGCAAGGGAAGGAATTGAGCTTTGAAACCCGATGCCTTCTGATAACTCACTTGGAGAACCTGGATGGGGGCCCAACACCACTGCACAGACCACAGCCAATGCAGCCAGCTTCCTCCTCTTCTATTGGCCAGGACTGCTGGACTCTCAAAGAGTTTCCCAGGAAGATTTTATGGCACACCACACACACACACACACACACACACACACACACACACACACCACGGCCTTCCTCCTCTTCAAATCTCAGACAGGCCCCGAGACACAAGCATCCTTTGGCTCACCTCTGTTTCATTCCCTGATACGTGACTGCTTCATTTCCCCAACTAGGTTCAACTGCTGAGAGACATGGATGCATCCACCTAGTTCTTTTCCTTCCCACGGCCTCCGAAACACTGATGGACAAACAACAGAAGCTTAGCAAATAGTTGTTGGGTTGAATAAGGGTAATAAACACCTTACACTGTCTTCCTGGGAAGTTAGGTCATTATGACTGATCCCTGGAATTGCAGGAGCTGACCATCACCTAGACATTTGAAATATAGCCCAAGTCGTCCATCAATATAAGACAGTATAAAACAGCAGCAACAATAAACAAGTCATCGTATTGTGCTATATAGTTTTTCAAAGATTTCCTGGGAATTATGTCAGTGGATTTCCATGACGTTCTCATGAATAAGGGGAGGAGAATTTGGCTTCAGATTTTTCTTTTATTATTATGCTAAGAATACTTCTCCAGATGTACCCACTTGATAAAATTTTAAATGCACAGAACAGTACTGTTAACTCCAGGAACCAAGCCCCACAGAATTCATCTTGCACAACCTGAACTGTACACACACACACACACACACACACACACACACACACACGGAACAACACCCCTTTTCTATGTCCTCCCAACCCTTTACTTCTCTATTTCTATGAAGCCTTGTGCAAGTCACTCAGGCAGCATTTGACCTGTGTCTGGCTTGCTTCCCACTGCTCAGTATTCTCCGGATCCCCCACATCGCCAACTACAGCACCATCTCCTTCTTTTGGAAGACTTGAAAGCATCCCATTCCGAGCACACGCCCCATGTGTTTAGGGGTTCATCCAGCACTGGTCTCCACATCCCAGTTCCTGTGGATACAGCAGGTGTCTCCAGAAGATCTCGGTATTGGTTCTTTTGCCTGTACAGACCAGAACTGGGATTGCTGGATCTTGTGGCAGTCTTTTTTAAACTTTTGACTGAATCTGCATCTGATTTTTCTTAGTGACCAAACCTTCCTGTTTACATTCCCATCAGCAGTGTACAAGTCCCAAATTCCCCAAATCCTCCCCAACACTATCTCTATTTTTATTAAGTCATCTTATCAGGTATGAGGTGACAGCTGACTGTGATTTTTAATTCCATTTCCTGATATTTAGTAACATTGAACATTTTTATTTTGTTAGTATATGCATGGTGGGGGGGGACATACCCAGGATGCAAGTGAAGGTCAGTGGACAATTGAGTGAGTCAGCTCTCTCCTCAACCACATGGGACCTGGGGCTTGAACTCAGGTGTGGTCAGGCTTGGTGGCAACTGCCTTTACCTGATGAGCTACCTCGATGGCTCCAGTGCTGAGCAGGTGGACGTTTCTGTTAGCAATTCATGTCTTCTTTTTTTTTATTTATTTTTTTTTATGTGTATGAGTGTGCTGCCTGCATGTAGGTTGGTGCACCCATGTCATGCAATGCCGCGGAGGTCAGAAGAGGGCATTGGATTCCCCTGGAACTGGAGTTAAAGACAGTTCTTAGCCACCATCTGGGTGCTGGGAATCGAACCCGGGTCCTCTGCAAAAGCAGTCGGCACTCTTAACCGCTGAGCCATCTCTCCAGCCCCTCATATGTCTTCTTTGAGGAAGCACCTACTCGGGTCCTTTGCCCACTTCTAAAATGGTGCCATTTGTTTGGCTGCAGTTGAGTTGTGGGAGCGTCTTCTGTAAGCTCTTCGTGACTTACAAACGCTTCCTTGCTTTCTTTGGGTTGGGCTTTTCTCTGTTGTTTTTTTTTTTTCCTTTATGTGCAGAGAGCTGTTCATATGGATCCACTTTGCTGTTTTCACGCTTGTCATTTGTGCTTCTTGGATGTGCTGGTGTCACAGCCAAGAACTCACCGTCTAGCTCTGCAGCACGAAGATTTCCCCATGTTTCTTCCAGCAGTTATTCTGTCCCAGGTCTTCCATTTAAGTGTTCAGTCCCCTCTATCAGACATCCACGATAGGGGTCAGTTCCATGAACGTCAGTTCCATGAACGTCAGTTCCAGGCATCCCAACTGCATTTACTGAAAATTTCTCCTTCCCCTGTGATTTAGATCCCTTGTCAAGGCCAATGACCAGGTGTACCAGTTTTTCTGGGGTCTTTATTCTGTCCTTATCTGTACATCCATTTCTGTCTGCAACATACTGTTTTGATGACTATAGCTTTGTAATAAAATTTGAAACCAGCAAGTAGACACCCAGCTTTTTTTTTTTCTTGAGATCACTTTGGCTATTCAAGGTCTTTTTGCAATTCCATATGAATTTAGGACTCATTTTTTATTTCTGTAAAAGAAATTCTTTGGGATTTTTATAGAGGTTGTACTGAATCTGTACGCTACTTTGAAGTAATGTTTTTATTTTAACCATTTTATGTGTTTTATTCCATCAATGTGGGATGTCTTTCCATTTACATGTTTCTTCATCAATATTTAAAGTTTCAAATTTAACATCCTCAACTAAGTTTATTCTCGAGTATTTACACTTTTTGAACCTATTAGAAATGAAATTTTCATCATTTCAAGTATTATCTAGACACGGACTTTAGCAAGCTGACCCATTTCATCTGCTTTTCATCTACAATAGTATTCTTATTCCAAGTGGAACTAGGATAGAATTAATTGCATTGTATCTTAGATATTTTTATTATTTTTTTATTATTTGTTTTTGTATGTGTATGAATGTACTGTCTGCATGTAGGTTTGTGCACCCATGTCATACAGTGCTGCTGAGGTCAGGAGAGGGTGTCGGATTCCCTGGAACTGGAGTTAAAGACGGTTCTCAGCTGTGGGAAAACTTAGATAAGATGGGTAGCATTCCTAAGCCAATGGTACCTCCTTGGCCACACCCATGGGGTGGAGTGTAGTGATGAAAAGATTTAGCATTCGGCCCTGAGGATTGAGTCATGATGGATATTTAAGCAGACATGTTGGAATAAAATCTCTCTCTGCATTTGGACCTCAACCTGTGTACACGTGGCGTGCTTTCCTGCTCGTCTTTTCCACATCGGTCATCCTGGGACAAAGTGGGCCCCACCACAAATCTCGATGGTATCACCACAATTGGTGTCCAAATGTGAGGCAGAAGAAAACCTTGACAACTTAGGTATGCATACCCCTAAATCTTGCCTTTTTCTTCTCTCTCTCCTGATATCTATCTGTTGTGGTGGAGCCATCTTTCCTGCTGGTTTCGGTGGATGGGACAGTGGTCTGAGGGAACGTGGCTTTGAACACTTGGAGGAGAGCAGCCTGGCTCTGATTTGGTTCAGAGGGAGCACCCAGTGCCTTCCAGGCATGTGCCTCCTGGTATGGTCACTCCTGCAGGCTATAAAAGCCAGTGATCTCAAGGCTGAATTTAATATTAAGCCTTATCAGTTATGCTTGGCCTTAAAACAATTTTTCATAATTCTACAGGTCTGAAAAACTTTCTAGTTTTAAATTCCACCCCCCAAAGAAAGACTCCTGCTGTGGGGAACCAGCTCCTCAAGTTTGGTTCCAATCTTAACTCCTTCATAGGTAAATTTTCTCCTGGTAGCTCTCCTCAACCTGAGCCCACTTCTTTCTGTTGCAAATTAAGCCCTTTAACGAACTGCCCTCCTCCAAGAGCAGCTTCTTCCAGATAATTTCAAGCCTTGGCCATTTTCTCTTAAATTTTGTATACAAAATTTGTTTTTGGATAAAAGTGTGTTGCTCTCTTGTCTTGTGGGTTTTCTCTAAATCTAACTCTTCTTACCTAAAACCTGCTGGCTATTTGTAGATCCAAGGTTGGGATTTAGCTAACAGTAATTCAAATCCATCTCAGCATGTTTAACTTAAAGTGTAATATTTTTACTTAACCCCCGGGTACCCTAGATATGGTTGATTTAATTTTATCTTGCTCCTTTTAAATGTGTTTCATCTCAAAGATTTTTTTCTCACAGAATTCTTGATCACACATGGCTTGAGCTCTGGCACCATCAGTCTCCCTGCTGTGCATGCGTACCAGCTGCCAGACTGAGCACATGGCATCTAAATCATGCCCTTTAAATTTTGATGTTAGGTAACATTCTTTTGATTTCAGCATTTTGGAAACAAGATAGATGGATTTCTAGGAAAATTTACAGGCTTTGAAGTTCTAACAAAACAAACTTGCTCAGATAAATTGTCTTTTTTAAGGAACATTGGTAAAAGTGTCTTTAACAACATGAATTGATATTTTGGTTCAATTTAAATGAGAAATTTTTTTGAATAAAACTGTTTTATGTTTCTTTAAGCCCATCTTCAAGCTGTGTGTATGTGTGCGTGAATGCGAGTTCCTGCTTTTAATTCATTATAATCCTACAGGTTTAAATCTCTTTAGCTGACTATAAACAAAAATAGATTCAATTCATAAAAAAATGTTTGTTTTATACCCCTTAGTGTTAACAATTTTTAATTGGTTTATAGTATGCATATTATTCAGTTTAATGATAAATTGTTGTTAATTATTATTAGTAATTGTTATTAATAGTTATAGTTATTGTTATTAGATATAATTCTTAATGGCAATTGATAGAAATTCAGTCTAATGGTAAATTGTTCATTGTTGTTGGCTATTATTATTGACAATTATTATTCATAATAATTGATTGTTGTGACTAATAATGGTTAATAATAATTATTGATAATTAATAATAATTAATAATGGTTATAATTGCTGTGATTATGGATAATTATTATTCTTCCAAAATCCTTAATAAGACAAGATGGATCATTCCAAGACTACAAACAACTTTGGCTTGTCTACTTTTGGAAATCCTCAATCTTTAGATTTGTAAATAGCATAGGGACAGTTAGGCTTAGCAGAGGGACAGTTTAGGCATAGTTAACCAGAAGGGACAGGATAGGGAAAGAATAGGAGTAAACTTTAGAGATAGTTCATTAAAGGCAAATGGTTGGAAATGGGCCTAAGAGGTGGCATATGGATCTCAGCTCTTTCATGCATTACTAGGACATTTATTCTAATTATATAAAAATAACCCTATAACAAATTATAAAGATTTCATGTTTTTCATTGGACATCAAACAATATGGCTTTCTTCCCTTACAGGTCAACCTAATAAACCTTTATTATGTATGTATGTATGTATGTATGTGTGTATGTGTGTGCACACGTGTGTATGGATGTGTGTACTTGTGTTTTAAGTATATTTTAATGTTAACAGCCATGATACCAGTAAAAATATTGCCTCTGAGTTGGAACGTGACCCTTCCTTCTCAAGATGCAAATTTATATTAAACAGCCAAAACATAATTCAATTTAAACAAAGGTTATGGGTTATCTATTAAAAATTTAAAATAATGGATCTACACTGCCACTTACTGTCTACGCTCTTTCAACATCTAAAACAAAGATGCAGCCAGGTTTTCATTCTATTAAAGTGTTAATAAGTTTTTGGGTATTTGGGAATAAAAAATAAAAGGTATAAAAATTTAAAAATTTTAAAAATAAAAAAAATTGAATTCCAATTAACATCATTGCGGATTTCATGGCTGCCATTTTTTTTTTTTTTGCACGCATACAGGCTAAGCCTGCATTTCGTTCAGATGACCAGTGGGTAGCTGGTGTTGAGGCCTGCATTTCATTTGGGTGACCAGTTGGTTTGGAAAAAGACTCCCTTTGCAGACCACCAACCTGGGAAGCTGGTGTGAAATTCCTGTCCTGGACTTGGGCAGTTGGAAAGTCATGGCCAAGAGTGGGAATCATGTCTCATTGTCCCAGGCTAAGGACCCGAGTAGGAAGTTAGCTCTCTGGTCAGGTCACAGAAGTGAACAACTGTCCTCTATGCAATGAGGCCAGTTCCCCACGATGTCCACAAAGTGGGCATTGTGTGTCCCTCTCCCCTTAGTAGGACTGCAGTGCACCTGTTTGTGACAAAGGAAGCTTCCTAGAAGCTCCCACACAAAAAAAATTCAAGATGGTTATGATGGTAACAACATCTCATGGGGCATATCTAGCCAGTCTTTAACTGATGGGCATAAGAACTGTAAAAGAAAATTTAATTAAGAGCTACATATTGAAAAATCTTTAAAGTAGGTTTTCATGCCAGGCCTGGAGAAGGCCAAGAGCTTGGAGAAAGATAGTTCTTAAAATCCACTTTGTAAGGTTTGCAGTTTAAAATGGTAATACATTTGAACTAATTGGAAATATAAAATGTTTTGAGAGGCAAAAACAGATGAACCCTAAATGCAACAGATAGGAAGAAATAACAAAAATCAGAGCAGAAATCATTGAAATAGAAACAAAGAAAACAATACAAAAAAAATCAATGAATCCAAAAGTTGGTTCTTTGAAAGAATAAACAAGATAGACAGATCTCTAGCCCAGTTAACCAAAAGAAAGAAGGAACAACTCCAAATCAATACAATCCGTGATGAAAAGGGAAATATCACAACAGACAAGGAAAAGATCCAGAAAATCATATGGGAATATTTCAAGAACCTATACTCTACCAAATTTGAAAACCTAGAAGAAATGGATGAATATCTGAAATCCTGGGAATCACCAAAGCTCAACCAAGAAGAGATCCACAGCTTAAACAGACCCATAATACATGAAGAAATTGAAAATGTAATAAGAAACCTCCCAACTAAAAAAAGCCCAGGCCCAGACGGTTTCACGGCAGAATTCTATAAAACATTTCAAAAAGACCTACAACCATTATTACTGAAACTGTTTAGAAGGAT